>BQNB010033831.1:0-52023 GCA_026074375.1 Tanacetum coccineum
AACATCAACAACAATACTATCTTCAGGATTAACATTGGCAGTAGTAACTGTCTCACCAGCAGTAGTAACTGGATCAACAGTACTATCTTTATCTTCGGCAGTACCAACACCTTTTTCAGCACTACATTTATCTTCCACAAGCTCAGTAGTCTCTTCTGTACCAGCCAAATCAGATAAGTCAAACATATGTTCATCCTTAGCAATATTAAATTCTTTAGTTTTGTCACTATTCCTCCTCTGTTTGGATGCATTCTTCTTACCCAAACTCTCTTCAGAGGACTCAACTCTTGGCTTGTACACTCTTCTTTTTGGTTGTGGAGTTCTTGACTTGTTCCTTCTTTCCAGCTTCTTAACTCTTTTCTTCAACTTTTGTATTTCTAAAGCTTGAGCATTCTTTACATTTTTCAAGTCAAGAACCCTGTCTAACAATTTTGTATACATTTCTATCAATTCTTTAAGTTTAATTCTTTCCTCATCACTTCTAGGTGTGTTAACTCCTAGGAGAGGTAAATCATGTAGATGTGTATATACCCTCTCAGACCTAGTCTGAGCAATGGTATCCCCCATGGCTTCTTGGCACCTAGGACTACCACCTGAACCAATTCTCTATGGAAAAGGATCATTAGGTATTGCCGTTGATTGAGTCCTATTTGTGTTACCACTGCCCTGCTCTGCATCTAAGCTAGTAGTAGTTGCGGCAGCCCTTTAAACATTGTCTCCCCTCACCTCATGCATAGTCTCATCTGCTACAAGGGTAGTAGGTCTACTAGACTAAGATATCTCAGTGGCCTTTCTTTTGGTTTTCCTATGTTTTTGGGTCTTTTTAGGTTGAGATGATGATGCAACAATAGGGATTGGTTCTACATGAGATGGTAAAGCAGTAGTAGATGTGTGTTGGGGTTCAGTGGGTTGTCCTAAACCTTCACCCTCCACTGCTTATGATTGTATTAACATAGTAGCAAACAAGGGTGTCACAGTCCCTGAAAAATCTTTTCCTTACCTTCTCATGTTTGCAAAAACCTTTTTAGTATAAGAAGGTAAATCATATTCATCATTAAAAACTGCTATAAGATTTTCAATTTGATTGTTAAAAAACAGTTATAAAAACCTTGGATACATTAAAAACATTTTAGAATTAGGATCTAAGTTTCTCAACATACCATTAAAAATCAATTTAGAAAAATTAAACTTTTGTTTCTTAGCCAAACATATAACTGCTAATACTATATTAGAACCAAATTCATTCCAAGCAGTTGATTTGGATCTTAAACATTGTAAGATGGTATGAATGAGATACTTCCATTGAGGGGAAAAGAAAGATTTATAAAAAAGTGAGTTTATCAGAAAGCTTTTTAGTAGACCAAAACTGCTCAATATAGGACACATAGACAGTTAGACTTATAGTTAATGCGTACCTGATGGGACTAGCATTAAGAAAATCAACTATCTTTGCAAAATCATCATTATCTTTTGATTTTTCCAAGTATGCCATCATATTATGAGAATCAGCAAAGATTAAGTCCGCCATTGATGAGAGTTGTGAATGTCGGTGATAAAATCGAGTTAGGGTTTGTAAAATTGAGATCGTGAGAGTGTTTAAGAGTGATTACTTTGTGAACAAAAATGGTTTTATAGGGAATTAAGCAAACCCATAGGTGAAGTAACCAACTAATTTACGAAAGACACCCTTAGCAGTTGTATCCCCAACGATAACGTAGCAGCACTAACTTAGCCTAGCAGCATTAACTTTTTGCCTGGCAGCACTAACTTTTTGCCCAGCAACATTAAGTCATGCCAGCAACACTAACTCTTGAGTTACCAGAATAAACCCCAATTTTATCCAAGTAGTATGTCCAACCCATTCCAATCATCAATCTAATCAAACAACACCTCAGAGATTAAGCATTCTAATGCTAGCAGTCAAAAATTGAAAACGACTAACATCAAGTGCTTTTTTTGAGTAAGTCAACAACATTATGATCAGTATGAATCTTGATCACTTGAATTAATCTCTTCTCATATGAATCCCTGATGAAGTGATGTCTAATCTTAATGTGCTTAGTCTTTGAGTGAAACACTGGATTCTTAATTATGCAGATGGTGCTTTCATTGTCAATGAAAATCTTGGTATTCATGAAGTTGTATCCATAATCCAACATTTGATTTTGGATCCATAACACCTGTCCACAGCAATTAGCTGCATCTACATACTTTGTTTCAGTAGTAGAGTTGGCAACTATAGTTTGCTTC
Source organism: Tanacetum coccineum (assembly GCA_026074375.1). Taxonomy (NCBI): domain Eukaryota; kingdom Viridiplantae; phylum Streptophyta; class Magnoliopsida; order Asterales; family Asteraceae; genus Tanacetum; species Tanacetum coccineum. Next base: position 2,251 of record BQNB010033831.1, read on the forward strand.
TTGCATTGCCATGAAATCAATCTACTCCCAAGAAATTGACAACCTCCTGTTGTGGATTTCCTGTCTAAGCTTGCACCAGCATAGTCACTATCAGAATAAGCTTCCAAGTCAAATGGTGAGTCCTTAGGATACCAAAGGCCCAATTTAGGTTGACCTTTTAAGTATCTAAAGATTCTTTTCACAGCATGAAGATGTGAAACTTTAGGTGTGACTTGAAATCTTGCACAAGCACATACAACAAACATTATATCAGGCCTAGAAGCTATTAGATACATCAATGATCCAATCATTGATCTATATAAGTGAACATCAACATACAAACCACTATTGCCCGAACTATCATGAACCGTTAGTCACCTATGGCCAATTGGATTGGTTAAGTGAGCGCGAATGAATAAATAGATCTATTGGGACTAATTACCCCTATCTGGTTTGGTTCTAAATTAGCTGCGAACAAACAGATATATGTCATGTCGATTGTGCGTTGTGGTGGTCTTTGGTTTGGGACACCAGTTAAGGGCAGGAATACTATGTGGCATGATATGATATGCCCTGTTGTTATTAGCATCGGTGTCATGAGCTTAGCGCAGCAGTAAATACTTTTTATGTGATGTTGTATCTGTTATAGTAGTCGCATACGTTTTGAAATCTTGTGGTCCACTCTTGTATTAACTTAAACCTATGAATTCACCAACATTATGTTGACGTTTTAAACATGTTTTCTCAGGAGCTTAGCTTGCCTTGATTCTTGATGCTAAATGGAGTCTATGTGCTATGTGACTTCGCCGATTTCAAGACTTATCTATTTATATACTCGTTGTCATTATCAAACTTTGTTATGCTTCCGCTACATTTAACTTTCATATGATTGGTTGTAAAACTTAAATTAATTTTCTTTATGCAACGAGTACAACTTTTTCAAACGTCCATGATTAGTGGTTGTTCTTTATCACTTTGTGTTCGGATTGTTATACGTCACCCCTCGGACACGTATTCCGTCCAGGCCCCATTTGGGGGTGTGACAGCAATGGTATCCCCTATGGCTTCTTGGCACCTGGGACTACCACCTCAACCAATTCCATAAGGAAAAGGATCATTAGGTATTGCCATGGATTTTGTCCTATTTATGTTACCACTGCTCTGCTCTGCATCTAAGCAAGTAGCAGTAGTGGCAGCCATTTCCACATTGTCTCCCCTCTCCTCATGGACAGTCTTATCTGCTTCAAGGGTAGTAGGTCCACTAGACTGAGATATCTCAGTGGCCTTTCTTTTAGTTTTCCTATGTTTTTTGGTCTTTTTGGGTTGAGATGATGATGCAATAATAGGGATTGGTTTTACATGAGATGGTGAAGCAGTAGTAGGTGTGTGTTGGGGTTCAATGGGTTGTCCTGAACCTTCACCCTCCACTGCTTATGATTGTATCAACATAGTAGCAAACAAGGGTGTCACAGTCCCTGAAAAATCTTTTCCTTGCCTTCTCATGTTTACAAAAACCTTTTTAGTATGAGAAGGTGTATCATAATCATCATTAAAAACTGCTGTAAGATTTTCAATTTGATTATTTAAAAACAGTTGTAAAAACCTTGGATACATTTAAAACTTTTTAGAATTAGGATCCAAGTTTCTCATCTTTCTATAGTGGCATCAAAATGTAGTCTTGGCTAGATCCTGTCTCCTTGCTAGAATGACCTGCACCAATACTTTCTTCTGTACCTACAAGATCATTAGAGTTTGTACCTGCAACAACTGGCACATAATTCATTGATTTTGTTAGAACATCAATATCAAACAGCCACTTTGGTCCATCACCTGCAATAATAGGCTTATCCTCCAAGAACCTAATATGCAAGTTTTCTTCTACTTTCCTAGTTCTAATGTTGTATACCCTAAAAGACTTACTATTTATTGAGTATCCAACAAAGAATCCTTCATCTGACTTTCCATCAAACTTTCCTAAATAATCTAAGGTATTAAGAATGGTAACATGACACCCAAATGGTCTCATGAAGCTTAGAGCAGGTGTTCTACCTCTAAACAGTTCATAAGGGGTCTTGTTATGAGGCTTAACTACTAATACCCTATTCTGCACATAGCAAGCAGTATTAACTGCTTCAGCCCAAAATGTAGTAGGTAACTTAGAGTCAGCTAACATAGTTCTAGCAGCCTCAATTAGTGTCCTATTTCTCCTCTCAGCAACACCATTTTGCTGAGGAGTTCTAGCTACACTATATTCCCTCTTAATGCCTTTCTGTTCACAAAACTCACTCATAACTTTATTCTTGAACTCTGTTCCATTGTCACATCTGATTATCTTTACTTTCTTATCAACTAGATTTTCTATCTCAGTTATAAAGCTCTTAAGAATGCCACTAGTCTCATCCTTAGTTGTTAAAAAGAAAACCCAAGTAAATCTGATATAATCATCAGTGACAACTAGACAATATTTCTTATTCATTAAGCCGCTCACAAAAGTTAGACCAAACAAGTCCATATGCAACATGAATAAAGGCTTAGTAATAGAGTTCTGAATCTTGGACTTACAAGAGGCTTTGTGTTGCTTTCCCTTAAGGCAAGCAACACAAGTTTGGTAATTTTGTAGGTAAACCCCTCACAAGATTTTCCTTAACAAGTTTATTAATAGTTTTAAAATTTACATGACCTAGCCTCCTATGCTATAGCATTGATTCATCAAGTGTGGCCTTTGCAACAAGACAAGTTAAACACTCTTTAGGAACAATATTCTTCATATCAACACTATATATATTGTTCTTTCTAGGAACTTTAAGTAAAACCTGATTTTCATCAGCTAACTTAAAGTCATGAGACAGAACAAAACATCCAGTGTCAGTAAAAAGAACACTATTCTTTTTGTCACACATTTGTGAAACACTAAAAAGGTTAAACTGTAACTCCTTGACAAAGTACACATCCTCAAAATCAAGCTTACCAGTTTTAAGAGTTCCTTTACCAGTAATTTTCCCTCATTTGGCTCCTCCCCCAAAGGTAACATATCCTCCATTAAATTCCTTGAAGTCTGAGAGGTAGGACATGTTCCCTGTCATGTGCCTTGAGCATCCACTGTCAACATAGCCTTGATCTTCATTTTGTAGATGACCCTGTACATAAAAATAAGGAAATGAGTTTCCTTTGGGGACCCAAGCCATCACTGACTTGGATCTACCTCGTTCATCAACATAATTATGTCTCTTCAAAGTAATTGATGCACTATTAAGTTTGGTAGGTCTCCAAACCCAACATGCTGAGGCCTTAACATCATTAACCTGATTTGCCCTAACAGCATTAACTACTGCTGAATTTGGCCTAGCAGTATTAACTGCTTTTGACCTAGCAGTATAAAATTTTCCCTTAGCAGTATTAACTTTTTGACTAAAATTTTTGTTAGTTAATGTTGTTCTTATTTGATAGGGCCTGTTTACAGTTGATTGTGCTGATTTAGAAAAATGTGACTTTGGTCTAGCACTATAAACTGTAGTTTTGGGATGAGCAGTATTAACAGGCCTAGCAGTATTAAGTGGTCTTAGGCCAGTTTTCATTAAAACTGCTCTTGGAACTATGTTCCTGTGAGCACTAGGGTGAGCCTGTTTAGCAGAATAATTGTAATTCACCCTTGTATAATTATTCCCAGATACCACCCTTTCCCTTTGATGGTAATTGCAGTCAGCCCACACATGATCAAAACTTCCACAGACAAAACAAGCTTTTTTGTATATCACAAAGTCACTTCCTAGCTGTTGGGACTTCTGATTATTCTAGTTTCTTTGATTTCCCCTAGGACTTTGTGACCTATACATTTCAGCATACTTAACTGGTTTCCTAACTGGTTTTTCTTGTTGTTTAGGTCTAACAAATTCTATCTTAGCAACAGTATGAAAAATAGTTTTCTTCTCTAATTTATCATCTGACACCAACTCTTCAACCAATGGGGCATCAGGAGATTCCCTAACCTCATTAGAAATATCTTTACTAACACTCTTACTAGGCTTAGGTCCATAGCCTTCAAACTCAGGTTGTTGGAACTCCTCTAGACTAGAGTAGGACAAATCAAACTTTAGAGGTGAAAATAACCATGTATGGGGAGGTGGAACAGCATTATAGCTTACAAACCCCATACCCTTTATACTTTTATCAGTTATTTGACTCCTTATTAATTTGTTTAGACTCTTAGAAGCATTATCAAAATTTTCAATTTTAAGTTGATTGATTTCTTTTTCATGCTTAAGCTTTTCTAACTCACTTTTAAGCATACTAATTTCTGAGTCTTTATATGAGATATCTCTTTTGAGAACAGCAAGTTGCTCACAAAAAATAACCTCATTCTTTTTGTAAAAGACAAGTTGCTCTTTTACAGATGCTAACCCTCTTTTATAAGTAGCTAAATTGAACTCAGATTTGTTAAACTCTATTCTTAAATCATCAAGTTGAGTTTTAAGAGTTTCAAAGCTTTTTAGACAGGTTTTTGAACAAGTTTTGTCATTATGTACCTCAGAGTCTGAAAAAGCCATAAGAGCCATGTTTGTAGGGACTTCATCATCTGCCATATAGCTTCAGTCAAAACCAGCTCCATCAATAGCCACCATGGCTTTGGAAGAAGTTTCTTCCACATTTACAATCCTTCTAGAGCTGTCTTGATTCCTGTTCCTGCTATCTTGGTTTCTAGGTCCTCTGCATTCCCTTGCAAAGTGTCCCATCTTATGGCAGTTGAAACACTCTACCTTAGACTTGTCATATCCAACTATGTCACTCTCATTGATAGTGATCTTTCTACCAGTTTTCTGGAAAAACCTTCTTGTTCTTATGCTCAACAATGCTAACTGCCACTTCAAATTCATCTCTTCTAAGTCATCTTCATGGATTTGTTCAAGGTCCTCTTGTACAAGTTGAGACCCGTTTGGTTGACTGGCCACAAATGCATAAACAGTGGCATCACTTAAGTTAGCAGTACTAACTTGAGTACTAGCAGTGCTAACTTGAGTGCTAGCATGGCTAACTTGAGTGTTAGCAGTACTAACTACATAAGTAGTATTAACTTCATTAGTACTGCTAGGGGATGACACAAAAGCCATATTCTTAGAATTTGAGCTTAAGTTTGAGCTTGCAGTTCCTTTAACCTCTTGTTCAACAATCTTGAAATTGTTGTAGAGATCATCAAAGCTCATTGTGTCTAGATCATGTTTATTCCTCCAGACCACAACATGAGTATTCCACTCAGAAGGCAGACTTCTCAAAAACTTCAAATTGAGATCTTCTTGTCAAATATTTTCATCCAAGATAGCCAGCTGACTTACAATCTTCTGAAGCCTGTTAAAAATATAGTCAAGAGACTCTGTGCTTGGAGTACTAAAGTTCTCATACATTTGCTTCAGAAGAGTCTTATGAGTCTTCTTTGTGGCTTCATTACCACCAAATCTTGTATAGCAGCAAACAAAGTCTTAGCATTCTTGTACTGATTAAATGTCATTAGATGTTCATTAGGAAGTGCCATCAGTAACATATTTTTTGCCTTCACATCATTCTTCTTTTGAGCCTTTTCTTCAGTAGTTACAGGACGTGGTATTAGTGAAGTTGAGGTACCATCAACATTTGTTGTTGTTTGAGCTGCTGGTATGAATGAGTTTCCCATAGAGCATAGTCTTGAACTTGAAAGTATTGCTCAATCCTTAGCCTCCAGATATCATATTCACCTTGTTTGAGAATGGGCAACTTTGCAGTAGTAGTGGTTTGAGCAGTTTCTAGATCCATCTCTTCCTTGTGAGTAGAGGGTTCTTCTTGTTAGTTTCTTCTAGATCAAAGTTTCAAAACACAAGCTCTGATACCACTTGTTGATCCCAACTTAAGATCGACTCATTAGCTTGTAAAGGTTAAGTTACTTTGGATAGATCTAAAACAACTATGGTAGAAACTTTGTGAATACTAAAGAGTATGCGGAATCTACTCTTTAATACTTAGAAGAATATCAATAAAACAGTAAACTGTATGAACAATGATATTACTGAAAAGCTCTAATATTATTATTATCAATAATACGAGTACTCTATGTAGTACTAGGGTTTACAACCTTGAAGCTATATATCAAAAATGTATATAATTGAGAGAGATGTAAACTACATGCCCTAGGGTCTCCTTTTATACACCAAGGAGCCCTAATGGGCTTACAACGCGTTTTCTACTCATACATATCTTTTCTTAATATATCTCATACATATCTCTTTAGCAGTACTAAAACAAACTAACAGTACTAACAGCATAAACTCTTTTAGCAGTAGTAACATTTTGTACTGGCAGTACTAATATTACACTAGCAGTAGTAATGACTTAGAACTTTTTCTTCAATCTTGAGCAGCAGCAGTAACTCCAACCAGCAGTTGTAACTTGAACCAGCAGTAGTAAAAATCATAACTAGCAGCATTAACTTCAACAGCACTAAGAAGCCTTTTAATCCCAACACATTATATGTGTATCTTGTGATTTGGAGCTGAGAAGAATCACGAAACATGATCAATAGTATGATCTTATCTACGGCTACTCCACATTAACACTCGAGTGTGACAACCCAAAATTTTAGGTTTTCTTTTACTTAAAAACTTGAACAATTTACTTTGAACACGTACGTACTTGCTTTAACTTATAACTGGAGAGGTTATCCCGCATACTATGAAAAACAACTTTGAACGTATCCCGACTTTAGACTAAGTTTAGGCTACATACATTTAGTACATTATCATACTCATGAACATATTTTACAGGTCATATGCATTTAATTTTTTAACGTTTACGTAATTCATTTAAACTTGCATGATTTTGCATGCATGCATACACAAATTACCCAACACTTCACCACCTTTTATATACTTACATAACTGCACCTTATACTTTTAAAAACTACACAAATCCCCCCAGCCTTCTAGAAATCGGCATACATAAAGAGTAGTGGATACAAATGGTTTCATGTTTATAAACACAACACTTTTATTTTCATAAGATGTCACACGTGCATAGCAACCAAAACACTATTTATCAATATCCCCCCTTCTTTTCCTCCCCTAGGTCATCCACTAAGCCCTTCCCTTTCCCAAAATATATTTTTCCAAATTACTTATGCATAAACATGTGATTCCATATTAAACCATTCAACTTTCCTACTTGGGTTTCTAAAAAAACTAATCACCCAACTATTTCTCATTTTACCTCATTTCAAACACATACATCTCTCTTTTTCTCTCTATATTTTTGGCAAGGGTAAGCATAAAACAAGGGTTTTGCAAGATTTATTGGTTAAGGGTTATATAAACTAGAGTTTTGGAAGCATAATCTAGGGTTTATTAAGTGTTCTTGGGTAATTTGTGCACTTCTCATCATCCAAATCATCACATCTCTTTGTAAGCATCTCATAATATTTATTCTCATTAATTATAATCATTTCATGCTTGTTTTCATATCACCACTATATACTTGTTGTGTAGAAACTTAAATTAAACTTGTTTATGAAAACCCTAAATTAAGCAGAATTTTATATCAACTTGTACACATAAAAACACCACTTTAAAGAACACTTATGGCACATTTCTTGATCTCACAACCTAATACTATGTCTTCGGTAGCTCTATTATGAATTTAATGAATTTAGGAGATGTTTTACTATTTTTAGAAATTGGTATAAGAGAAAGTGTCTAGAACTGCATCCTAAACTTTACACGAGTTTTTGAGCACTTTAAAAGTAGTTTGGCATTTTGAGCCTTTTGAACTTTTTGTAGCTAAGACTTTAACTTAAACTCAGCATGTTGAATTAACCCTGGAGGATAAAAATTGAGTTAGTTATGGCTAAAAGAAAACTGGTAAAACATTCTGCCCGGAAATAGTTTGACCTTCGTGTCTTGTAGGGCACATATGGACCCTTTAAATTTTTATTCATGTTGTAAGGCTTACGTTTTTGGCAATATAACTCAAAAACCTTCAACCTAGGCCTTTGAATGGATTTGTTTCAGTAGAAAATAAAAGAGTTATGAACCTGAGAAGTTTGAAGTATTTTCTGCCCAGAAAAACTGCTCGTATTTTCAAAGTTTAATTAACTAGTAAACTTGATTTAAATCACACTTTTGAAGTTGGTAAACCTTAGACACAAGTATATATGGGTGATAAAAATATTTATAAAACTCATATGCATTTAATTCACTTCATGTTGTAAACCTAAAGCGCCTCATTATTAAATTAGGTTGCGGTTAGGCTACTTTGTTACTTTGAACTCGTACTACTCCTGAATAACTTATTTTTTTAAGGTGAGTTTCATATCCCCACTTTTACATGGTTTATACTTGTTTTGAAATACTTTGGGGTGAGAATACATTGCTCGTTTTTACTTATGGACACAACTACTTTCAACTTTTACATTGCCTATGTACCCGTTATCCCACATTTGCCCCACCACCATCATGAACCGTTAATTACTTTGTGTAAGCATGAATTCTGTGAATAGATCTATTGGGGTTGACAACCCCTGGACGGGTAGACAATTGCTAGCTACCAAGGGTAAAACGGGCGCATTTCATTTGGGAAAACTTTGGGTGTTCTTAGGATACACACCTACAGGGGCACAACAACAAACTTGGATGTTTGTTAAGGCTTTGGTGTCATGAGCTTAGCGCAATCGTAACTACTTTTCATGTGATATTGTATTTGTTATAATAGTCACATACACTCAGAAATCTTGTGGTCCAAACTGATATTTTACTGAAACCTATGAACTCACCAACTTTATGTTGACCTTTTTAGCATGTATTTTTTGAGGTCCTTAACTTGCATTACTTTGGATTTACTTGGAGCATCTCACTAGAGTCACATTTTGCGATGTCATCATGACGAAGATTTAATGCATAACTTTGACGTTCGATTGTAAACCTAAATTTCTATATACTTTGTGAACTCTTGGAAACATGTCTTTGGTAAACCTCTTTTATTCAATCGAACGTGTATTATTCAAACGACTCATGTAGAGGTCGTTCGATATAACTTGTGACTTTGTGCTATGAAGTCAAGCCCCCGGTTACCTCCCGCTGTGATATTTTGGGGGTGTGACACGAGCGACTCTTGTAGGATGCTAGTGCGTGATCATGTATACATCAACAAATGATTTGAATCAATGAAACAAACACAAGATTTTGGGTCGTGTAGTGTGTTCAGCTGTGAGAAGCCAATGAAAGTGGTTCCAAATTTGCTAGGTAAACAATTATTTAAATTTTAATCCCTAGTTATGATATTTATATAACTCTTAGAGGCTTCGATACAGCTGCGCCATGGCATCAGCCCACCCCACAGCGCCACCCACCATACCATACCTCGTGCCACCGTTCCTCGTGCCATCATCACTAGCCCAGGCCATGAACATTTTTCATTTTTTTTGTATTTGTATTTTGTGGGGTATGCGTGGACCCATGACACCAATTTTGGTCATGGCACCACTTTTATATGAGAGAGTGAGTGTTTTGGTGTCATGTGATAAATTGATGCTATAGGAAAAAGTGGTGAGGTGACACCCTTTCCCCACGACACCACCCCATGACTTGACTGTACCCAATGCACTTAAAGATTTGGTCTTATGAATTGATAATTCTTATAAAACCTCAAAGGGTATATATTATTGTAATTGTAATTGTGATTTGTACATTAGATTGTATGTGTATTTATACTAATGCCATGGCTTAGAGATTAAGCAATTAACACATAACCTAATGGGTACGACCCATCTATATAATTGGACCGGACCATCTAATCTAGTTTGGTCTAACACGCCCCCGCAAGCTAAGGACGGGCAACAACCTGCAGCTTGGATCTTAGAAAGAGGAATCGAGGAGTTGGTAATGGCTTTGTAAAGATATCTGCAATTTGATCATGTGTAGATATATGTTGAACTCGAAGATCTCCTTGAACAACCTTTTCTCGAACAAAGTGATAGTCTATTTCCACGTGTTTTGTACGCGCATGAAAGATAGGGTTAGCTGACAAGTATGTTGCACCAAGATTGTCACACCATAGTATAGGAGTTGAAGATGAACGGATTCCAAGCTCATTTAGAAGAGCTTGAAGCCATGTGAGCTCAGCAACAGTGTCAGCAAGAGCCTTGTATTTAGCTTCTGTAGAGGAACGTAAAATCGTACGTTGTTTACGAGCGGTCTAAGATATAATGTTTGAACCAAGATATATAGCAAATCCCCCGTGAACCGTCGACCATCTGAATCTCCAGCCCAGACAGCATCTGAGAAAGCTTCAAGAGAAGTATCGAGATTACCTTTCCATAGCACGTCAGTAAAAGCTTGAAGGGTAGAACCAGAAGAACGACGTATGAGCATACCATGTTCAACTGTACCATGAAGATAACGTAAAATCTGTTTAACTGCATACCAATGATTCTCGGTCGGAGCATGCATATATTGACATACCTTGTTAACAGCAAAAGCTATGTCAGGCCGAGATAGGGTAACATATTATAAAGAACCCACTACTTGTCTATATTTTACTGGATTAGAGAAAGCGGTATTGTCATCTAAACTGAGGGAGCTCGAGGTAACCATGAGAAAAGACACGCGATTGCAGTTAGAAAGACCAACACATTGTAATAGCTCCAAAATATACTTCTTTTGAGATAGGAGAATGTCGGATACATGCGAAACAATTTCAATACCCAAGAAGTAGTTAAGTGGCCCGAGATCTTTTAATGCAAAAGCGGATCCAAGTTGACAAATTATGTCGATAGTGCCCTTATTATTACATGTAATAATGATGTCATCCACATATACCATAATGTACAAAAGTGTGTCTCCACGCGAATAAATAAACAAAGATGGGTCCGTTTTGGAGCCTTTGAAACCGAGATCGAAGAGAGCCTTGACGAGGCGCTCAAACCAAGCGCGTGGGGCCTGATTTAAGCTGTAAAGAGACTTATGAAGCAAACATACATGATTTGGTCGTTGTGGATCAATAAAGCCCGGAGGTTGTTTCATATAAACCTGCTCCTTAAGATTTCCATAAAGAAATGCATTCTAAATATCTAACTGGCGTAGTGGCCAGTCGTTAGTAACCGCAAGTGATGAAACAACTCGAATAGTTGTCGACTTGACAACCGGGCTAAATGTCTCATGAAAATCAATACATGGTTGTTGCCGAAAACCTTTGGCAACAAATATTGCTTTGTAACGAGTGATAGCACCATTTTTGTCCTGTTTTAACCTGTATACCCACTTACCATCAACAACATTGGTATTAGAAGCACGAGGTACTAAAGACCACGTTCCATTTTTCATGAGAGCATCATACTCTTCTTTCATAGCTTGACGAGTATCTAGCATGCTTGGTGAGCCCACTACGTAGTTTGCAAAAAAAGATGAAGTGATAGACGGAGCAGGTGCACGAGTTTTTCCAAGCATATAATCATAATCACTAAGGAGTGCATGAAACTCGCTAAATGCAGTTGGACTTTGATGGGCAGTGATTGTAGTTTTAAGACCATTATATTCTTCACGAAGACCTGAGACAACAAGCATAACGAGATCTTTATCCTTTATAGGTTCACCGATGGCGGCGAGTGCATCGGCATATTCTTGAGCACGATTTAGATAAGCATCGGGAGTTTTATCATCGTGCATCTCTATTCTCAAAAGTTGTGTTTTGAGAGTGTATTCCCTATATATGGAATGAGGTGCATACGCCTTTTCAAGGGACAACCAAAGATCACAAGAAGTTGTACCTTGAACATGGCGAAAAGAAGCTTCTGAGATTGTAGAGATGATTAGCATACGAACATGGGCATCGTTGGAGACCCAAATTGGATAATTGGGGTTTTCCTTCAGAACAGTGGCACCATCAGTAACGGATAAGGTTTTTGATGGACACAGTATTGAACCATCCACATAACCCATCAAATTGTTTGTGATGAGGAATGGTTCAATCATAGTTTTCCAATAACCATAATTTGTGGGTAAAAGGGTAAAAGCGAACTTACGAGAGTTGTGAGCCGTTTTATCGACTGTGGTGAAAGCTAAAATCATAGCCATAGTAATATTCCTCCTTTTTTTTTGTTTCAGATGACGGCGGCCGGCGGCGAAAACGGCAAGGTGATGAGGAGTGGATTTGTGGATCTGATCGCTGAGTGGATCTGATGGTAGGACTAAGGCTGCTGATTGGATCTGATCTTGGTGGGGTTGTTGTGGCGGCTGAAAAGTAACCAGAATTGTGCCAAAAAAATGTTGTTTAGGGTTTTGGCTCTAATACCATATAAAACCTCAAAGGATATATATTATTGAAATTGTAATTGTGATTTATACATTAGATTGTATGTGTATTTATACTAATGTCATGGCTTAGAGATTAAGCAACTAACACATAACCTAATGGGTACGACCTATCTATATAATTAGACCGGCCCATCTAATCTAGTTTGGTCTAACAATTCTCAAGTTTAGAAGATTTGATCTTATCTCATAAGATCTTTATCTTTTCTCATAATAAATGAAACATACCCAAAAATTCATACAGAACCCATATGGGTCATGTACCATATAGGAGTAGATGGGCTCTCCATTTGCTTGTTTGGTAAAGACCCGCTACTAATTAATAAGTCAAACTGATTAAGGTTAATACTCATTTCGCTTTATTGATCAATTATATACTTACAATAAATATATAAAATCGGGTATTGTGTTATTGTGTATAACCCTATAGGGTTATAGTGTATAACCCTGTAGTTAACAGTTAATGAATTATATTATATTTTTTAAAAGAAAATATTATATTATTTCACATATATCCTACGATTGCCAGGGTGCTACCAAAGAAATTCGACCTTGCAACTCTAATATATGAGGTCTCACCGAACTCCTTCGTGACCATTCTTGAACCTTTTTTCAAGCTACCCAAAGAAAATATGTTTGTCTAGTGATATTTGAACCCAAGTCTATTATAATGCCTTCTGGTTTAAATTAAACCGAGGAATTATTGGTTTTGACGATTATGTTATAAAGGATCGCATCAGAGAAATATTATATTGTTCTAAGTGTGGAGTTAAGTGCAAAGTGAACCGTGTGTAACATTGTGTTAGAAATAAGATTCACAATATCAGGAGGTCAGGGAAGCTCAAAAGGTGAATTAGCCATTTGTAGAGAGAGAAATTAATTAATTTTCAAAGGTTTTATTAAAATGAATAAGAAATATAAAATGTGAGCTTCACCCTTTTAAGGAAGCTTAGAGGGGTTTATATAGCCCTTACACAAGTTAACTATTGTATAATTACGCATTTGTGGGTGAAAAGGTAAAAGCGAACTTACGAGAGTTGTGAGCCGTTTTATCGACTGTGGTAAAAGCTGAAATCATAGCCATATTCCTCTTTTTTTAGGGTTTTGATGACGGTGGTCGGCGGCGGCAACAGCGAGGTGATTAGGAGTGGATTTGTGGATCTGATCGTAGGACTAAGGCTGCTGATTAGATCTGATGGTAGGACTAAGGCTACTGATTGGATCTGATGGTAGAACTAAGGCCTTGGTGGGGTTGTTGTGACGGCTGAAAAGTAACCGGAATTGTGCAGAAAAAAGGTTGTTTAGGGTTTTGGCTCTAATACCATATAAAACCTCAAAGGATATATATTATTGTAATTGTAATTGTGATTTATACATTAGATTGTATGTGTATTTATACTAATGTCATGGCTTAGAAATTAAGCAACTAACACATAACCTAATGGATACGACCTATCTATATAATTGGATCGGCCCATCTAATCTAGTTTGGTCTAACAATTCTCAAGTTTAGAAGATTTGATCTTATCTCATAAGATCTTTATCTTTTCTCATAACAAATGAAACATAACCAAAAATTCATACAGAACCCATATGGGTCATGTACCATATAGGAGTAGATGGGCTCTCCATTTGCTTGTTTGGTAAAGACCCGCTACTAATTAATAAGTCAAACTGATTAAGGTTAATACTCATTTCGCTTTATTGATCAATTATATACTTACAATAAATATATAAAATCGAGTATTGTGTTATTGTGTATAACCCTATAGTTAACAGTTAATGAATTATATTATATTTTTTAAAAGAAAATATTATATTATTTCACATATATCCTACGATGGCCAGGGTGTTTAAAAGTATTTGAAAATCAAAAAATAGACTGAACATTTGCCGAATCATTTTGGTATTGAAGTTAAAGTGAATCGACTCTATTAACTAAGGTGTAGTTTACTATAATAATTTTTTTACGATTTTTGTTTTGGTTGCAATAAAAAAATTGTTTAGACATTCATGCTACCAAAGAAATTCGACCCCGCAACTCTAATATATGAGGTCTCACCGAACTCCTTTGTGACCATTCTCGAACCTTTTTTCAAGCTACCCAAAGAAAATATGTTTGTCCAGTGATATTCGAACCCAAGTCTATTATAATGCCTTCTGGTTTAAATTGAACCGAGGAATTATTGGTTTTGACAATTATGTTATGAAGGATCGCATCAGAGAAATATTATATTGTTCTAACTGTGGAGTTAAGTGCAAAGTAAAGCGTGTGTAACATTGTGTTGGAAATAAGATTCACAATATCAGGAGGTCGGGGAAGCTCAAAAGGTGAATTAGCCATTTGCAGAGAGAGAAATTAATTAATTTTCAAAGGTTTTATTAAAATGAATAAGAAATATAAAATGTGAGCTTCACCTTTTTAAGGAAGCTTAGAGGGGTTTACATAGCCCTTACACAAGTTAACTATTGTATAATTACGCATCTAGTCCTTGTGTTTTAGGCTAATAATAATCTAATGTAATTCCCATAATGACGCCACATTTTTTATTCCTAACAATCTTTCCTCAATGTGGTGGCATACGAGATTACTTACAATGTATCCTACAAGTCAAATATAAGTAAAAACATTCCAAAGTTCTTCCAAAGTTGAAGATATATGTAGTTTTCGTTGTCTTCAACATGCTTCAGCTTTGATCTTTCCTTTACTTGTAGAAAATACAATGTAATATGTATAAACTGAGTTAGCTTCCCCCTAGTTCATACTGCATGTCTTCAAGCAGCTTTCTTCATCTACTTCTATTTGTCAAAGTTTATGAATCAGCTTCCCCCCAAACAGACAACCATATGAAGTAGATTTGAAACTTTGATGTAGTCGACATATCTTCTAGCTATATCAGTTTAAGCACGCATCGGAATTTGTAGAAGATGAAGTAAATCTCACTAAGCAGCAAATCTGACTTCTTCATTAAGGATAAGCAGCAAATCCGTTCAGATGAACATGCAAGAAATCAGCAAGATCTTCTCACGTATGTACATACTTCACACAAAACAACCCATAGAAGATGAAACTGTAACACCAAAGTCAATTAAGTCCCTAATGTTGTATACACCAAAGTCAACTAAGTCCCGGATGTACACATTTCTTCCCCCTGATTGTTGCAATCTATCGAAATATTCGTCCAAACGAGAAAATATCCGAAGAAAGTCAAAAGAGTATGAAATAGTATAATAGAATGACACATCTCTTCCCCCTGATTATATTCGATATCATCGAAATAATCATAACCTGTGTACGCCCGAATACTCGATAATACGACCATGTGTGAAGTAGCATAAGTTTGGTTAAGCTCAAAACTTTCTCGTGAGAATCAAGTGCCGATAAAAAACCTCTATTCTTTTCCCCTCTGACTAATTCATTTACAACCTCTTATTCTGTCGGCTATCTGTAATGACTACTGATGGATAAAACTCAATATTACAAACTTGACGCTGAAGTAGAATAACCCAAACTTGTGTCTTATGTCTTGTACTATCCCAGATAAAGAACGATGTAGAGAACTCGCGCCGCACCTTGTCGAATCTCTAAGTACTTTATACTCCTCAACCAACCAACCATCAAGTATAAGTAGTACGCCACCTCTTGACTAATTCCACAACCGAATGTGATGATAGCTTACCTTGTAAGTCATTAAGAACCAACTTCTACATTTATAGATCTCACACAAATAACTAGATTAGCTAAGTCTTCATCATAACCGGGTATTAGCTTAAACAAGTTATCTTTAAAGTCATCATCCAACCAACCCAGACTTTAAGATATGATAAGACCACGCACCCGTGAAATTTCACTTCAACCTCAAATAAGTGATAACGAATCACCACGTAGACATTTCTTACGGTTAAATCCCAAAACTAGTATTTTTAACGGTTTAGGTGAATCTTCGATAAGGATCTTTTAAGTGATACGTAATGTTTGTGTTTTTGTTGTCATTTTAAACTCCAAGTATACCTAAATGCAGTTGGATAAATACGTGGAAAGCTTATAACTAGGCAAAAATGGGTCAGCATTTGTCTAAGGAGAAATACCAGCAAAGATGAAAGACCCTAGACTATTCACTCTACCTTGTAGATTAGGGGACTCTGAACCATTCGACACCTTGGCTGATTTAGGATAGTGTGTAAACATAATCCCACTTTACCTCTTCAAAAAGCTCAACATCAGACTATTGGAAGAGACTGGCCATATTTTCGGATTAGCTGACGGGACCAAATCCTACCTCGTTGGAATTGTTAAAGACGTAGAAGTCCGCATAGGAAAACTAAAACTATTAAATGATTTATATGTAATCGATATGAAGAAGGACCCCGAAACCCCTTTACTAGTAGGAAGGGGATTCTTAGCTACCGCCAACGCAGTTATAGATTGTAGAATGGCCAAAATAGCAGTAGGAGAAAGGATCACTAGGTCGGTATTTGGTGTAAAATGAGTCAATCTAGGAGAAGAGGAAGCACCATATTGGACCACACTTGGGAAAAGAGAGTCATACAAACCACGACCTAGCTCGGATGGAGTAGGCGCACGAACCCTTTATTATGCTAGGAAGGACTTTTTAGACTGCCATTTGCCCGGAGAATGGGAAATTGCTAAAGATGCTGAGCTTAATCCCTTTAAGGATGTCCTAGTGTTTAGAAGAATGGTAGACTTTTTAGGAGCAATACCCATTAACCTTAAGAGTAACATGTGGGAGTCGGAGGACCTAATTAAAAATCCAATTAACTGGGACAAACCACCCAAAAACGGAGATGGAGCATGGCACGCCAAGATTAAATTAATTGACCCCGACGGAGAGGAGTTTACCAAAACCCTACAATCGATCCCAACCACTAGGAAGCTCTTTGAAAGAGAAAGCCCAAGGGAAATCATCGACTTGGACCACTTCTACGACACTTAGAGTGTGACTTCGAGTCTAGCTACAAGACTCGTAAATAAAGAAAAGCGCTTTTTGGGAGGCAACCCAATATTTACTTTTCCCGCATATTAGGAGTGTCTTGTGTTTTAATTCTTTATTGTTCGTTTTATTATGTTTGAATTATTTTGTAATCATGCTTTGTTTGTTTATAACTTCGTCTTATTTGCAATCAAATGTATTTTGCAACAAAATAAGTGTAGGAGAAATATCCGGTTTTTAGAACCAAATTCAAACATTTAAAATAAATTGTTTAGATTAATCTGTGTCAGTTTCGAGTCATATGATTGAATTGTTAAATCTCAAGTTGTTATGTAGCATTTTGTACAGGAAAATAACTTATAAGAATGAGTGCAGGAAAATTTTCATCAAAAACAAAAACTGAGTTTTCACAGAGTGTGGAGACGGCGTCACGATTTACACGCGACGCCGTCACCACGATACTTGTGACGGGGTCAGGATATTCCCGACGGCGTCAAATACCCAGTTACAGGAAAACTCCAAAATTTCAAGTATTTTTGAAAGTATAACTTGTACAACACTTAAAAAGTTTAAATTTTTTTATAAACCTGCAAAACCATAAGTTTAATAATTCTCTCATCCTATCTTTACTGCTTTAATAGAGTCGAAACCCTAAACTCTTATTGTATGTATATCTATCCCATGGATTTTACGCTTGGTGTAGTTGTCTTTTTCTTTGATTACATGTTATATTTGATGAGAAGAAGCTTGGAAGATCCTATGATGTTTTCATTAGATGATTCTTGGAGGATGATTTAACCAGTTATCTTATGTTTCTTCTCCATTATTGAGCAAACCAGGGGAGTACTAGTTTATTTTACTTGTTTTCTTTTACCTTTATTCGTTCTTACGGGTACTTCTATAGAACATTGGGGACAATGTTCAACTTAAGTGTAGGGGGAAATAAGCCTTAGAAACTATTTCTTCATTTGCCATTTGCTTTGTCCTTAAAATGATGGGTAATATACCGAAACATAGAATAAAAAGGTGATTTTAACCAAATTAAAAAAAATTATGACACATACCGTCAAAAACCAAGTATTAATAGTGTCTCATGGATAGGAATTTATATGACTAGCACAAAAAACCCTCAAAAATATGAGGTTCGCCTTTAGATCTTTAGGAATTCGGGTATCCATTATTGATACCCAACATAATTTGTACCTTTAGCTTTCTCGAGTTAAGGTTCAAATGCAGTCATATGTGTCTATTCCGTCATTACGGATGTGTACGTATGGTCTATGTCGCCTTTTTCAGGAGCATTGGTAACGGTATTAAATTATATAAGTGTATTGGTAGTATATTAAATTCTAGAACTTATTTTTGTGATGCATCCCGAGATCGCATAGTAAGTATTAGGATTTGCTAGATAAGAGGAACTAGGATTAACCCATGTTTTAAACCTGTAATTGTTATTATGGTCACATCGACTATATAACTATCCCACACCCTTGTCGTGCACTCATTTTTAGTGCAAGATACCCCTAGTACAACCCTCTGAGCATATCCTTTTTCATGGTTCTTGTAATTTTCTGGTTAACCCCTAGTATAACCCTCCGAGCCTATTCTTTTTCATGGTTCTCGTAATTCCTACCTTATATGTACTCACCTTTAGTACATTATTGTTTTAACCCAAGTTAATTATTTGAGTACACGGTTGCTAAGTCCTTATCCTTGTAAATACTGTTTTGGGACGATTGGGATTCATGGTAGTATTCATCTTATGAAAAATTTGGGAAGAAGTGATTTATTACCCCAATAGAGCTCAATAAGCTCCATGTTATGTTGATCCATCTCAAATCAGGTCATTAGTTAGATTGTAAATAATTGAGTATGTAAAAGTTTAAGTGTACGGGTGTATCTATAAACCCTCATGATGTATTATATGTTTAAGCAATGGCATGGCAAAAGTGTACGAAAAAAAATAGGAAAAAAAAGAAAAGAAAATAATCAGAAAAAATATATAAAAAGTGAAAAAAAATGTACGGGGTACCATTTGCTTATGTTTATGTTTATATTAGAGTCAAGAAAAGAAAAAGAAAGAGATTGGTGTAGAGTTTTATAGAGTTTGTATATTTTGTCCGAGTCTTTGGCTTAGCAACCAAACCAGCGTGTATTCGTATAAATAATTGGCTAACCCTTTCACCCAGAATTCACCTAAAGTCACCACCCAAATATATCTCATCCGTTTTCGTTTCCATTAATGTTATCTTACACCTACACCCCACAACCCTTTAAAAGACCTCTTGGATAGTAATGAATAATGCTTGCGCCTAGCGGTGGAGGTTTGATCCTTTACCAAGCCTATGGTAATTTATATGCTATGACAGGTAATGAGTGTTGATTTTTCGTTTCCCTATTATGTTATAATTTATTATACACCCGAGAGAAAGAGAGAATCTCAAACACTTATGTGAGGTGCTAGTATATACTTTATGTGCTTTTAATTACGAGGTCTAGAAGGTTGTGTTGTAAAATACTTTTAAAGAGTAGGTTAAATGACCCTCGTATTGTTATTGTCTAGGTAGAAAATCCCATTTGCTTGAGGACAAGCAAATCCCAAGTGTAGGGGTATTTGATGAGGTGTCATTTTATACACTATTTCGGGGTCATTTAACCCCCTAAATCATGCAAATATGCCCAGATTATGTGCTTAATCGTTTGTTTTTAGGTTTTTAGCACTTGGATGGCATTTGGAGGAAATACACGTGACTTGGGCTCATTTGGAGAAGAAACGGACGAGATTACGGACCTACACCAAATCCATGAAGAAATATTGTTCTCAGAGCGTGGAGACGGCGTCGCAGGCATAAAGCGACGTCGTCGTGATCCATCTAGTGACGGCGTTAGAGATTTAGTAACGGCGTCAGGATGTGGCCGACTTAATGAGGATCTAGAAACATCTACATAGCGACGGCGTCAGAATTAATACGCGACGCCGTCACATCAATATCTTTATATATACTAAACCGATTTTAGGGTTTAAAGTGTGTAACTTTGTATAACTTTTGGGAGACGAACCCTAGCTCTTGTAGCAGCTTTAAAGGTCGTTTTTAGGGCCTCAAAACCCTATTGTACTACCTTGAATCCATGTTTTAATTCAAGTAAAGTTATTTATCATTAATCATTCAATATGTCTATGTGTTGCATGATCGATTTATCTCTTTGCTTTCTTTATAACATGCGAGGCTAAACCCTCCTTTGTATTTGCTTATGATTGCATGAAAGTCGGATTGCAGATCCTTTTACTGTTGCTTCTTGATTGATGATTGTGCGCGTTAGGTTCTAGAAAACTAGCTTTTGTCTGTATCGCTGTAGACACATCTAGGAAACGCGAGTGCGTAGAAAGGATACCATCGAGTAACAGTCTTCATACTACCTTGCCCCTTTATATGGTTGATCCCTTTTAAGATATTTCACATGCATTTAATGTACTCTTAGGGGCCTTGTAATAGTCTTCATACTACCTTACTTGTGCGTTGCCCTAACGGAATATTAAATAGACGGCGGGTTCGTGTAATCCGTTCATGACCTAGGAAATACTTACACATATCATCACAAGTGTGACAAGGCAACATGATTAGGAGAAGCAATCTGATAAGTAGTGCATGATTAAGTAAATACATTTAAATTATCATAAAGTTATCACCAGTAGATTAGATATTAGTTTAGTTATTAGTTAAACAAACCAACCTCTCAAACCATAGATTTACTTGCTTTCCTATAAATATAAAAACACAAAAAGAATATTCTCTCAACCCCTAGAATTCTATTAGACCGTGATCAAGCCTTCCCAACCTATTCTCCTGGAGAACGATAACAACCCCCGAGTCTTGCCTATACTACTACAACGGTTAGGTACTCTGCCTAGGGAGTAAAACTTCTTGTAGAAGTCCCTTACGATAACCGCATCAATTGGATTTGTTGTTGTAATGGATAAGTGAGAAAGTGGATGAAGGGATTAGGTTAGAATGATTTTTGTTGTTGAGAATGAGGTTAAATTAATAGATTTGGAAATGTACGAAACTACCCACAACAGTCCGCGTGTTAGAGATGGGTTAAAAATGTTTTGACAAATTAAAACTCTAAAAATATGATAGTATACTTAAATACGATTCCGTGGATATAAAGAACGTGAAAATCGGACTTAAAACGAAGAAGTTATGGCCGTTTAAAGTTTGGCGAAACATAAATACTTTTGACAGCTTTTACAAAACTGTGAACATTCTGATCGGATTTTAAATTGAGGTTTTGACCTCTTTTGGGTCCGAATCGGCTAAAGTGTATAAAAAAACTTGTCTGGAACGATTTTTTACAAAGCTTAGTGTATATAACGAAGGAGTTACACACCGTCAAAGTTGGACTATTTTTCGAAAAAGTTAATAAATATCATGCACACATTTATTTAAGTATAGAAGCTGTTAGGATTTTAAATTGGGGTTTTCGAATGTTTTCGGGCCCGTTTGAGCTATAAAAACCTTAGAAAATATTCTAGTAACACTTATATAATATTTATATGGGTCGAAAACTTTATAAATATTATTTTATAAACCAATTAGACTATAAATAAATTGATGATATGAAAATAATAAAAATAATAAATCGAGCGAGATAGACTATAATTAATTTTTGACTATTAAAAAATATTACAAATGTGTATACTTATATACTAAATGGCGAACTTGACGAAAACATTATTGTGACTTATAAAACTAAAACACAAACTATTAGGTGGTGATATAACGTTATAAAATATAGTGCATCATTTTATTTTCGCTTGAAATATTCTAAATCGACCTATAATTAAATAGGTTGCGTGCCGGACTTTTTGTGACGATTTCCTTTGTTGATTTTCCTAAAATCAATACTTTTACTTGAGGTGAGTTTATAACCCCGCTTTAACTGTTTTACAATTATTTTACAAAGCTCGAGGTGAGATACATTGCTTGTTTCTACAATTGGACGTAAGTACAATACATCATAATTTTTATAATGATTATTGATGCGCCTAAGTACCAACAACCCACAACGCCCATCATCATGAACCGTTAATTACCTTGTGTAAGCGCGTGTGTTATAAATAGATCTATTGAGATTGACATCCCCGTCCAGGATTTGGTCCCCTACAAGGCCAACGAGCGTATACCATATCAAAGTCTGGAGGGTCTCGGGTTGGACCCTTACAACGGGCAAATATTATGTTTATACAATGTCTTCGCTTCGGTGTCATGAGCTTAGTGCAATCAAATTACAATTTTATTTGGCATTATATGTGTACATACAATTTAAATCTTGCGGTCCTCAATTACTGTTTACCTAAACCTATGAACTCACCAACTTTATGTTGACGTTTTTAAGCATGTATTTCTCAAGTGCTTAACTGTTATGGATTATTTGAAGTGCATTGGGTCTTCATTCATACATGACTACATTTTTATGGACTTTTCATGCACTACCTTCCTCGTTTTACTTTTAAACGATAAATTTCCATTGATGCAAACTTAGGACAACTTGTTTGAACTTATTTATTTTAATCAAATCAACGAGGTTATCTTTTAAACGACCCATTTAGAGTTCGTTCTCTTATATCTTGTGCTATTGTATTATGAAGTAACGCTCCCAATTACCTTTCCGCTGCTACATATTCTGGGGGTGTTACAGCTTCTTCATACTACTCCATCCTTATATCTCCCTTTCTTCAAGACGAAAACTAACACTCATCACATAAACACATCATAAACCCTTGCCTCTCATTTTGATCTTTAGAAAACGAGCAATAAAGCAAGTCTACAAACCTATGATCGTTTTTGTCTTTCATGACGAACAGCTTACCTGTCTTGTTTCTTCTCAGTTTAGCTTCAAGATCTTTAAACCAAAGGTCTCATGTAGGGTTTATTCTTTTTGTGCACGTGTGTCTTGGAACGAAACTGAAAGAAGGCACGTAACAAATTTGTTATTGTGTTTTCTTTATTTTCGGACATAAAAGAGGAGTTTTGTCCTTCTCACAGATCGATGATGTAATTTCTTTTCGTGTTTTTTATCTTTTAAAGTTCACAACTTTGTTGTTCAACACGAAAGAAGAACTGAGATCATGTTTGTGTTTTCTATTAGGTTTTGAGTCTTGTTTGTGTGGCTGAGATGAATTGTGGTGTGTGGTGTTTGAAGGGTATAGGATAGAAGAAGATGGATTTGTTATGGGTTTTGATTGTGGTGATTGGGTATGGATGTTGTAGTTTGGTTATTGGAGTGATGTATGTTCTTTCTTTTCTTTTCTGAAACCAAATCTTTCGTAAGCAAACTTTCGTATATGACCACAACTTACAAAACCTGTTACGATAATCGTTTCCGAAACCGTAACCTCTTATGGATACATTTACGAAACCCATACGAAACCTCATACCGTAACCACATACGAAACCTTTACGAAACAAAATTTACGAAACCGATTTTCGTATCCACACTTTCGTAATCCCACTTTTGGTAACTAACTTTCGTAATTTACTTTCGGTAAGCAACTTTCGTTAAACGTTTCCGAAACCCCTTCTCCGTCACTGTTTTCTGAAATTTTTTACCACAACTTTTTTGACTTACGGAAATAGTATTTTAAGCAGTTAAACACATGAATAAGTAGAAAATAGACTGTTTTTGGACTGATTTGGACGGATGTGGACAAATTTGGACGGATGTGGACAGATTTGGACTAATATGGACTGTATGAGCACTAATGAACAGATCTAATCAATTAAGCAGTTATGTAGCTGAATCTGAACAAAATAAGCACATCGAATAAGCACAAAAACATCATGAATCACCTTTGAAGCGCTGATACCACTCGTTGGAAATAAGATTCACAATATCGGGAGGCCGGGGAAGCTCAAAAGGTGAATTAGGCATTTGTAGAAAGAAAAATTATCTAATTTTCAAAGGTTTTATTAAAATGAATGAGAAATACAAAATGTGAGCTTCACCCCTCTAAGGAAGCTTAGAGGGGTTTATATAGCCCTTACACAAGTTAACTATTGCATGATTACGCATCTAGTCCTTGTGTTTTAGGCTAATAATTATCTAATGTAATTCCCGTAATGACGCCACATTTGTTATTCCTAACACATTGGCATGACAAGCAAATTGGGTGGGTGCTATGAATCTATAATCGAGTCATATTCACAATTTAATATCTATGTTGACTCAACATACGTCGTCTCTGAATGTAATCGCGTTGCACAATTATCATCATAGTTAGAAGTGATACAAGGTATATGGCTTTCGGTCTATTTTCCAAAAATAAAAGTTAATATAAGAAGATATGAGAAAGTACAAAAGCCGTCCATGTGACATGTCTATTATACAAGCGCAATCTCTGCATTTTCAAAAAGGCACGCGTCGTCTTTTTAAAACTTTTGGTGCTGACATCGTCTCTTATGCTCTCTTTCTTCTTCTGCAGTATATCATATAAAAGTTAGTATCTCTGCATTTTTAAATAATACATCTCTGCTTCTGTTATTGCTAAAGGAATATCTGACATCGTCTCTGCTCCAAATTGAAATGATCAAAATGCTCTAAAATGAAATGAAAAAGTATTACCGAAGGTAAGTGCATTTTAGTCAATTTACCAAGAGGCATAATAACAAACAACTGGCAACAACATACTCAATAGTCAATACCGTTGGAGCCCGATATGAGATTAACAAACAACCGAAATATATACTCCCTCCGTCCTAAACTAATTGTCCTTCGAAAAAAACACAATTTAAGAAAATTTAATCAATACTGCATTCTCTTTTTTACTTTATAGTAGCAAATTGACAGTCTTATCTTTATGCAATTAATTAAAGTTATGAATTAAGTTTGTAATTTCTATTATCATTAGGTGCAATATGGTAAACTTGTTACATTACTCACAACTACTCCATTCGTCCCAAAATTATTGTCCCCCGAAAAAAACATACATTTTAAGAAAAGTGCATTTATTACTGCTTTTGCTTTCTTACTTTTTGACAGAATGACAATTTTACCCTTAGCTAATTAATTAAAGTCTTCTTTAAAGTTTGTAATAATAATTTCAAACAAAGCTAATATAGTTAACTTAATCAAACTTTCCTATCTATTTTTAATAGTGAACAATTAAATTGGGACATCACAAAAAAAAACGTGGACAATAAAAATGAGACGAATGAAGTATATTTTAAAAGGGACAATAAGTTTGGGACAACCGAAAATGATATAAGGAACTATTAATTTAGGACGGAAAAAGTAATAGTTAAGATCAGCTAGTTTCATCGGACTTTGTTAAAAAAATTACGAAGTTAGTTTGTCACTTTTCTTGGGATAATAAGAGGGTGTTTGGGATTACGTTTTGTTCATGATTATTTGCTTATTTCGTTTGGGAAACGTAAATAATCATTTTTTACTGTTTAGTAAACATTTGCCAAAACTTGATTATCCACGTTATGAGCCTGTGCAGACGTGGTTTTGCAGCTGCATGTAGATTCTTACTTTTTGCAATCGTGATTTCACTTTTGTTATCAGTTGACATTTAATGACTAATATAGCCAACTCATTGAACTCCCACGTGGCCTAGTCTCTTTATTGGTAAGATATTATATGTCTATTTTAGTCATTTTAAGAATTAAGTTGTATAATAATTTGTTTTGCCAAACATAAAAAAAACTGATTATCTAATTATAGCGATATCAAACAGCATAATCAAATCCAAACACTATGTTTTAAAATCACGTTTTGTAATAGCTAATTATCTGATTAACCGTTTTCAAAACACATAATTTATTTTTAATAAGCAACCCCAACCACCCCGTCATATGGGTAAACAATAATAAAATACAAAACTCGAAGTAAAAAAAGATTGTTTGACTATAACATCCACCATTATCAATGCTTGAAAAGGTGAAAGCATGGGGAATATATTTTTATGACGAAAAAGGTGGCATCTTTTTATTGATAACACAACACGGCATATTCTCAATCGATTTACGTTATATGATTTTATCTAGAGTAACAAAGGTATCAAATAATACTTGCAACATCTAAGTTGAGAAACACAGTTCCATGTAAACAATGGAGATGAATACTCACCATCTAATATGTAATTACTTTATTCTCTTTAGAGTTAAGTACATTTTTGGTCCCTGTGGTTTGGTGCATTTTCTCACTTTTGGTCCAAAAATAAAAAAAAGTTTTGTTTTGGTCCAAAACACATAGTTTCGGTCCACTTTTGGTCCAAAAGACATAGTTTCGTTACACTTTTGGTCCAAAAGACATAGTTTCGGTTCACTTTTAGTCCAAAAATTTTAGTGCAAATTCACGGGATTGGACTAAAAGTGGACAAAAACTATGTTTTTGGACCAAAAGTGAACCTTTTTTGAATTTTGAACCAAAAGTGAACTCGCACCAAACCACAAGTACCAAAAATGTACTTAACTCTTCTCTTTATGAAGTTTTGATAATTGTTAGAATATAAAATGAAGATCGAAGTATATACTTTGTTGAAAGCTGTATGTTACAGTGACATGTTTGCAAGTATGTTGCCGTAGTATGGTGACGAGAGTAGCTCGCCACTTCCTACGTGGCTCGCTACTTTGCCTCGCCACCACATCGTGTTCGCTCGCCACTTCAAAAAAAGTGGTATCTCGTCACTTAGACGAAATATAACCGTTTGCTTTTAAAATGCAACGGTCGGTTTTTAAATTATTATTTTTTTAATTTATACCCACTTTTCACTATAAATAACACTTCATTTTAACATTTTAACACACACTTCTCTACCAAAAACTTCTTATACTTTCAATATCTCAACACATCTTCTCTACAAAAAAAATGTCTCAACCACCAAATGAACCCGGTTACTTTACCCATCTTCTGAACTCCAACCCGCAACAATACTCATCTTCTCCGAACCAATCGAATCCGTCTACCCCAGGTTCAAAAAACTCAAATTCTTCCTCGCAACCGTATCCCCCTTTTGAAACGCAAATGTCACCCCCCGATCAAGCTTATCACTCACAATTGGCGTATCATCAAAATCAACAACACGGCTTCCAAAGTTACTCGAATCCAAGAAATACGCAACCATAATATTTTTCACAACAATCATCACAACCACAATTTTTTTCACAACAATCATCACAACCACAATTCAAAGTACCACAAGCCAAAGATCCCCGTGATGGTAGGCGTAGACTGAAAAAAAGGGGAAACAAGCCGTTGTCGATTTGGACGAGGGCGATGATGATAACATGGCAGAAAAGCGAGCGACGACCCGTTGGAATCGCGACGAAGAAATCTTGCTAGCCGAGAGTTGGATCGAGCACTCTCAGGACGCCAATATCGGAAAAGACCAAAATGAAGACGTTTATTGGAACCTGATTATGGAAGATTTCAATTCGCGAACTGAAAGTGAACCTCGTACCAAAAATATGATGACGGGAAAATAGACGAGGATGCACGGTGATTGCCAAAGGTTCAACGCTATTTACAAACATTTAACACGTAAAAGCGGAGAAAGTAATGCTGACTTGGTTGAAAATGCAAAGACGAGTTATTTGCAGCGATATGGTAATAAAAAATTTCAGTATGTTCACGTGTGGAATATATTGAAAAAGTTCCCCAAATGGAATGCGGCGGAGCCGATTGATGCAGATAATCTCCAAGAGTTGTTTGGCCCTGATCCAAGAGAGCGTCCCGCCGGCAAACAACGGGCCAAGAAAAAGCAAAAATCGGTTGAAACGACAAGCGCCGGGGGAAGCACCGGGGGGAGTCAATCGGAGTCTGTATCGTCACTTGTTTCTTAGGATTATAGACGTAAATGTGATGCTGCTGAAGAAGCGTACAAGGCGAAGAAAGAAAAAGAACTAGGTATGCTGTAGTGTAGAGAGCTGGAGTTTCTCATGATCGATCCTTCGTCGTTGTCGCCAGCAAAACGGGTCATCATTGAAATGAAACAAGCTGAAATAATGAGGAAATATCCCAACGCAGCCCCGTAGTTTTATGTTTTTATGTTTCGTATCGTTTAATTTGTTTATGTTTCGTATTTTTATTTTATGTTTAGTATGTTTTTATGTTTATGTATGAGGAAAGAATCAAACCACGGTTAGCGAGGTCACCCATTGTGGTATTAGCTGTCCTCGTGTGTTGTCGGTGTGAAGAAAGGTGTGGAGTTGGTGGAACCTGCCCTCTCCTGCTGTTTTTCCTTCCTTCTCGGTCGCAGACGTGGCCATGGGGAAAATTGACTCCTTTGGTGGCTCTAGGTTGAATAAAGTCCTCCATGGGGTCTTGCAATTTACGTTATGGAGTATTTGGAAGTGGAGAAATAGAATCACTCATGCTGATTTAGATGTTGCTGCTAAAATAAAAGAGGAAGACATCTTTCCTGGTATTCAAAGAGTCTCGAAGAATTGGATCTCAGCTCGCCTCAAAGCTTGTGCTCCCAATTGGGATGTTTGGATATCAAGGCCTTTTAATTTGTTTTCTGTTTAGATTGTTTCTCTTGTTGTTTTGCTCGTGGCTTGTTTCTTTGGTTTGTTGCCACGTCTGAGGTTTGCTTTTGTTTCCCCCCTTGTACTTTGTTCTTCTTTTGGCTTCTTGCTCGAAGCCTTAGTTTTTAATACCATTCAGACTTTGAAAAAAAATGTTTATGTATTGTTTTTTTGTTGAAACAAATTATGTTTGTGTGAAAAATGAAAAATAAAATAAAATTATAGGTGGTGAGGCCAAAGTGAGGAGATATGGTGTGTTATGAGTGAAGAGATATTTTTGAGTGAGAATGAGATGTTGATGTGACAGCATGTGGGGCCCAAATGAATAGATATATCTCTTCATGACACTCCACCCTCTAAGGGCATCCACAGTGGTAAACCTTTATAATGGTTTATACATTTATTATAGCATTAATTTATAAACATTTTTGTTTTATAAACATATCTTCACTATGCATAAACCTCGTAAAGCTTTATATAAACATCATACATAATTCAAATACATTAAATTTTGAAGAGGTCTAGAATTCTATAGCTATTCATTCTAAACTTATTTATAAACTTATCTTCAATATGGTTTACAAGTTTTTAGACCTCTTCATTATTTTATAAAGCTTTTCATAAACTACCATTGTGGATGCTCTAACGTGGGTTCAAATATACTCCGTACTTGTTTAGGTTCACAATTAGGCAACTACTTTTATTTAAACATTTTTCGTTTTAATTAGAAAAAATAAATAAATCCGGTACGAGTGTTTTGAGATTTTGGCCTCGGATGTTTTGAGATTTTGGAACTGGGATTACCAGATATTGGTTTCGCGTTTATATCACACTTGTGTGGTCGGTATTTTGAAGGTTGAAAGTGATGATAAGAATATGATGGATAAAGATCACACATTCTACCTTCTTTTTTTCGAAAAGCTCTATTCTATCAATCTTACAATTTCTTTAGTAGCATAGCCATGAATTTGTATGTGTTTTGAGTATTGTTTGTGATATATGTGTATGTTAAGTGGTGTTTGAAAACGACTTAATATGAAAAAAACTGAATTCATTAAGTCATAGCATTAAGTCATCTCTTAATTAAACATGACTTAACAGAAAATTTTAACAAACAAACACTTAATCATGTTTGCGCAAGTCATATTATGATGGCGTTTTAATCTTTTTTTATAGACAACTCATTCTTCACTAAAGTTTGTCAACCTTTATTTGAATACGACATAGCATCTAACATTCACTTGATTCCTCAAGATTTATATTGGATGAGAGGAATGTTTCTGCCTTACTTTAATACCAATTGCAAGTCAATCTCACCTACAAACCAAGTTTTACATAAAACTTTACAAGAAGTGTTAAAAAAATTCATCATTTACAATTCCCTTCCCACCCTAGCAAAATTACATCGCAAAAGACCAAGACCAATAATAACTAACCAATAATAATTTATACTGAATCAAATAAGCAAAAGATATTCTACCAAACCACCATCAGAACTGAGTTGAGTTGCCTCGGTACCGAGTTTGACTCACCCCACCCTCAATCAAAGCATCCCAATCCATACTATCTCCACCCTCGTCGCGCTCACGAAGCATCATCAGCATCCGTTTTGCCTTCTCTCGAGCCCGCTCACTTCCTTTCTCCTCCACCACACGAAGCACATCCATCCCTTTAGCCGCCCTAGCCAACCCCTTAAACCTCATACTTCCATTACTCAATGAGTACAAACACGCCACACAATTCTCACGAGTCGACTCCGTGGAATCCACACTTTCAGTCCTCAATTTCCTAAACAAACATTCAACAGCATTTGAGTCTAGCAAAGCCGATTTTCCCTCATTAGAAGCAGCTAAATTACACAGTACCAATAACACCCTTCCTGCTAAACCAGTCTCAAGCATTGTCAACAAAGTTGAACAAGCTCCAAGTTTAACAAGTTTAACCCGATTACTCTGCACCAACGACAAATGATACAAAGCCAAAGCCGAGTCATGCCTAGTCCGCTCACTATCAGAATGCAAGGCGTGAAGCAAAGGCTGCAACGCTCCCAACACTCCAATAGCAGTCTTATTCTCCTCCTCCAACGCCAAACTAAAAATCGCCCCAGCAGCATGCTCCTGCGACTCAGCAAACCCCGCCTTCAAAACATCAATCAAAGGCGGAACAATCCCCGACCTAACAATCTTCAACTTATTCGTTTTCTCAAGGGACAAATTCACCAAAGCCGCCACAGCATTCGTCTGCACAGCAGCATATCTAGAAACCAAACAATGACGCAAGGACGACAATAGCCTCGGCGTACATAGTGAAACCCTAGCCTCCTCATCACTTCTAGTAACCTTCCTCAACATAATCACAGTCTGTTCCTGCTCATAAACATCCAAACTCAACAACTTATTACTAAACATCAACTCATCCGAACCATCACCATCACCATCACCATCCTCCTCATTTACGACCTCAGACGAGGCCGAAGACGAATAACACAACGGCCGTGTCACAAACGGCAACGGCGGCGTATCCGGAACATTCGCAATAACAGACTCTTCACTACTCGAAGAATAAAACTGATTATAACGAGGAACAGATCTAGGATTAAGCTCCGTAACGGCGTGAGTTAACTTAACTTCCGCTTTATCACTCACGCCGTTAAGCAAATCACGTTCCGAAACCCTAAGTCTAGAATCATCAGTATCAGTTTTGTAATTTGTATATTGAGACGATGACGTCATCATCAAGGCCTTAACAGAATGTTCTAAAGAGGTATAATCAGGAGCGTAACGAGGGGGATCATAGCCAGTTAAACTACACCAATTAGTAATAGCTTTTTTTAAAGCTAAGTTAGGTATAACAGTAGTGAAATCAGGTTTAGTACCAGTTGCTTTCAAAACTGGTACAAACCCTAGGTCTTGACATACTTCAATTGACAGCCTTTCAAAAGTTTCACCTGATGATACAACTACTGGATCATACATCAATAAACCTGAAATTGGACAAAGGAATTCATCCAACGGCTTAGAATCAACGGATTTAGCGGATTCTGTTGACGGTGAGGGTTTGTGGAAGGAGAATCTCCAACGGCGTTTGCTGTTGCTGTTAGTGTTACCTACCATGGTTTTGGAATTTAATAAGTGTTTTTTGTGATGTGATACATGATGATGTGAAGATACAAATAAGCACGCAGTAGTAGGTGAAGACTTCGTCGCCGGAGAAAAAAAAGGAATTGCGGTCAGGGAGATATGGGATTGGTTGGGAAGATTTTTGTGATATCAAAACTATTTTTTTATGTGTTTTTGTTATTTAAGGGAAAATAATAATGAAAGACACAAACATATATCGTGCGTTTACTTAGTTATGGTTAGTATTTAATTGTTTCCTTATTTAAGTCGGATGGTATGTTTGTGTTAAACATATCTTAGTTAGGAATTATGAATGTTCCTTATTTTATTTTAGAATCTATTCTAGTTCTTATGTTTCTTTTCTTATACAAATGTATACGACGATAAATGGATTGAAAGTCCTAGTTAGGAAATTGTTAATGACACATTTATAAAAGGATTTGAACAAAGGTTATTGATGTTAACCTATCTTAGGGCTGGAGCATAGCCTCTGATATTGTAAACGTGACACTCCGTAAGAGAATCCGCCAATATACAATCAAGTTAACCTTAAACGGAGCCCGAGCTTTTGAGGACTCAAAGCCTCCATTGAAGAACAAGACTCCGAACTAAAGGACAAAACAGAATATCCCAGCAAGGGATAACGGTTGTCTTTTGTTATATATAGATAATATATGACTTAATGTTTAATACAATTTGATATTGTTTGTTGTCAGGGATAGCCTTAAGGGTTCTGCGTTGAAGGCCCCGATATCATCTCGTCTCCTTTCTTAACTAATCATAAAAAAGTATATGGAAGAGATAAGCGGCGTGACGGATGAGAAGAAGGTTATTGAGCTTCGGCGTATAAAAAAAGAACTGAATATGTGAGACAAGTATGGGTAAGGATAAATAGATACATGCTAATTCCCTTGCGTCTCAACGACCTTGCTACATTCTTAAAATGTAGTATTTTAAGGAAGTTAGAAATCGTGGAGCGCCGTAGCTTATCCACCTTTGGATTTTAAAAATAAAATCTCTGCCAGGGCGATTAGAACGGAATTTGTAAGGCAGGATCTGAAGGATACTGAAAAACATTGATGTTTCTCAGCTAGAGAGGCGAGGAGCGTTGGTTATATACGGGTTGACATTCATTCGTTATATGTTTTTGGCCGATCACAAAGTGAGCGTACGGAATGACATATCAACTAGGTCTAACTACCTTTCACGGCTTCTCCAGCTGGGGCAGCCAACGCTGTTCGAGGTAAGGCCATGGCATTTTAGGTCCGACCCTATGTACTTTCCAAACCTCGCGCTTCGTCGAGGAAACGACCCGGGAGGTTTTGAACTTTACTTTGGTCAAAAGTAACTTTCTAGAACCCGACGGAATACTTATTACTGTACTATTATTAATATTATCCTTATATACGTATTTGGAGACCAATCAGTAAACACCTCATATTAATCCAAAAGGAATCCTTTCCAATCGGGAAAGTAAAACAAACAGGCCCAAGTCTACTTTGTAAGCAAAAATATCAATGGGAATTGATACTTACACATAACAAATTGATCAATACACATAATTGTTTTTGTAAATTGGCAGTTATGCCCTCCCGATATATAGTTTATCATTTGACATTTACTTTCAAAAATTGCAACAAGCCCTCCATTTTAATTTTACTTCTCGTCACTTTTTTCCTGATTTCACTGTCTATATCTTTCGGTGTTCAAATCATATATTTAACAACGTACTACTCTTTTCAAAACTTGTAGCAACCACTCATTTTGTAAGATCTCTATGTCATTTTATAAATTATCCTCGTAATGAATTAAAAGGCTTAGATCATATATAAAATGCTCGTATACAAATCCGCCTCATATAAAAGTATCACAGAATTTTGTCTAGTTTTACACAAAATGCATATTTTATTTTCATGATTTCTGAAGTGAAGCAAACCGCAATTTTTGTTCTATCTTTTTGTTTTGGCACTTGCTAATCCTAGATGGATAAGGAGTACTGACATTTTTTTGTGATTCAATATAAAAAAAATTCCCTTAACAAAGCAAACTTTTATTGAAGCAAAAAACCATGGCAACAATACAAAACTTGTCATAAACCTTGAGACAAACACAAGAACACATATATACATAAAACTGTTCAACAACATAAAACAAAAGCAACAACAATGCGACTGCACAATAGGCCCAAAAAATAGCAGATACAAAGCAAATGTAGTGCACGAAGCCAAAGCGGCAACATAAACTAAACCTGAAGCATTAACGATCTAGCAAACTCAATACTCATTCAATAGGTTCCTGTATGGGAGCATAATAAAAGGCCCGCACGCTCTTTAGTAGATCATCACACGATTTCGATGTAGAGCTAGTAAGATGATGTTCTTCATTTTGAGTGATTGAACTTGACGAATCCATCTGGTTCATTTAATTGTTTCCTGAAGTATACGATGGATAGAGGAAACTAATTTTGTTAAGCACGAGTATATTCTAATGTCAATAGTCATATGTAATTTAACTTTACTGTATATATTCCATCATGTAGTTCACGTATGATCAGTAAGTTCTATATGATACATGTAAAATTGCATCGTGAACATGAAGATATAGACAATTTCGATAAATGAAAACAGTCAAAAAGGTCTAACTGTGATCACATGGCAAACGTGAAAACCAGTTATGTGCCTATATGTTCGATTGATTAAAGTGGTAAAGATTGGAGATTGATTGATGTAAAATAAATAAGTCAATTGCATAAAATAGTTACGTGAAGAAGATTAGTGATTAACTAATGATTTAAAATAAATCAATTGCATAAAAGATAGTGATTAATTAAAGAGAAAAAGCCATGAGAAAATAGGTAACATTATGGTAGAATAAAGAAGAGTATACACAAGGGCATAATAGTCTTTGCAATACAACTTTATGTGTATGAATCAATTTTGCTATGTGTAAATATCATCTCCCAATATCAAATGCTCATTTAATTAACATGTATTTATTTTGTTTTTCAACTTACAATTACATTCTCAGCTTAAATGAAAACATCTAACCAACTATGAAGATTACAGTTATTAGATAAAAATTTATTAAAAAAAACATTTTTTTATAAGAAACTCGTTCAATACACGTTAAGACTAATGGTAATGGTGACCGTTATTTTTAGTGGTCACTTTTGCCACCTCAACGTCAATTATTTTGTTTTATTAAAAGGTTGGTAAGTTACCTAATTCTTGGCTTTGCGTGGTTGGTGATATCTTTAAATTTGGCGGTATGAGAAATGTTACCAAAACTTCCTAATAACTTCAACTTACTTAAACGATAGCATTACATGATCTTCTAGAGCACACATCATTTTAATGGGATATTTGTAACCTCCAGCCTTAATTCCATAAAAAACTAATAAGAAAAATGATAACATATTACACATTACATACGTGTCAAAACACACCATCATATGGAATTTGAGGACCTACGACAAACAAGTAAAACCTTAATACGAAATAATCAAAATTTCCTAGAAAGTCAATATCATATCCTGACCAATTTACGCAAGCTAAGCACACGTCAATATCTTTTGTTTATTAAACGTCTTAACTTCTATTTGTAGAAAATGTGGGATATAAATTATAAAAGTCAAACTCAAACCTTTAGACCTTCAGAAAAATGGTAAGGAATAATGACTAAAAGTCTAAAACTTAAGAGAAGCTTATTGATGATGCTCTTCTTCCGAATGTTAACATGAAGACTAGATGGATAAAAGCGGTGCCCATAAAGATTAACGTGCATGCTTGGAAAGTTAAACATGATTACTTACCTACCAGATCTAATATCTCTCGTAGAGGTATGAAGATCGATTCTATATTATGTCCTATGTGTGATTGTACGGCTGAGTCGTCTAGGCATCTTTTCTTCTCATGCAAGTTCGTTAGTGAAATCATGCGCAAGATCACTCGTTGGTGGGATATGGATTACAAGGAGATTAATTCTTTTGAAGATTGGCTTCTATGGATTTCGGCTATCAGGCTTCCTATGAAACAAAAACAAGTTTTCAAAGGCATATGCTATATTCTATGGTGGTATACCTGGAAATGGCGTAACAAAAAGATTTTTGGACAAGAGGCTCCTTCAAAGGCGAATATTTTGGATGATGTGGTTTCTAGTTCTTTTTATTGGATTCGTTTTCGATGTAAGGCTAACTTTAGTTTCATAGATTGGCTTAAAAACTCTAATCTTATTTCGTTGTAATTTTCTAGCGTCTTGCTAGTTTTTTAATAAAATTTGCCGTTAAAAAAAAAATCGAGTAAAGTTATGATAACAGCGTAATACATAGCTTATATGGTGTTACAAAAGTATATTTATAGCTTATTGGCACTAATCATCCCTGATTGGTAAATGTCAAGCAAAAATCATCCTATAATTGGTGATGGTTTTTGCAAAAATCAGTCATCCCTCTAGGGATGATAATTTTGGTCGAACGTTACACATCATTGGATGATTAGTGCCAAAAGTATCGCTAGGGAAGAATATACTCACAAACCCACAAAGATGATTTTTGCAGTTTACAAACTCGAAAACTTAAATAAATGAAATGTTTCACTTAAAGTTGGAGCATAAAATTAAAACTTAAAGATGCGATTAATGAATTTACAAAAATTTGATAATAAAAAATGATCGAAGTGAAAGATTAAATGGCGTTAAAACCTTGTCAAAAACAAAATGAAAATATATCTATACTTTCTTTATTTAAGCATGTATATTCAAACTACTACTAAAACACAGTTATAACGGCAAGCTCATCCGCCGAATCCATAAGGCACACCATTTGGCGCCGCTGAACCCATGCCGTAACACCACCTTTGCCCGTCGAAAGACACTTCGCCGAGTACACGGCGTGAATAAAGACAATAAAAAACATGATTTTGAAATAAGCTACGAATAACCATGTACACGTGCATCATATTGCATAAGATGATTTTGAAAAATCAAAAGCATGCAATATCCGAAATAGGTGACACTTATATTTGTCCGCTACCAAATATATTACGAACATGGATCGAGCGATGCGAAGTGCAACGATAGAAAGCCAAAGAACTCTGTGATAAAAAAGCACATTCAAGACTTCAACGAAATCTGATTGAGCATGTTTGGCAATAACATCAAGAAGATAACTAGTTTATTCATAATCTGATGTATTTTTTTTATTTTCGTATTAGTTTTTAAATTCTGTATTTTTTCGTATTGTACTTTGTATTTTTATTTGAATGAATAAAAATTAGTTTGTTTGAAAAAATAGAAAATAAAATAAAATTGTGAGTGTGGCCCAAATAACATGGTGTGAGTGAAGAAGTGTTTTGTAGTGCGAGTATTAAAAGTAAGAATACTGATGTGACGCTTGATGACGCCCAAATGACATGTTAACACGCCCTTTGCTCTAACGTTTAACTCGAATATGTTATGTACCGCTATGTTCTCAACTCTCTTTTTAGGATGAAAAACAAAGTAAAAAAAGTAAAGGAAGGAAAAGAAAGTGGTAGAAAAAAGTGGGTCCTTTCACTTTCACCTCAATAATGGAGTGAAACATTTTAAAGAAAAAAAACACTAATTTTTTTTTACATTCCTCTTTCTCCCTCTTTCTTTCATTCATTAAAAAAAACTCAAAAACACAAATAATTTTGTTTTCACTCAATTTCACTCCCTTTCATTTCAAAAGAAATCTTGAGAACAGAGTGTAAAATAAAGATGATATTCAAGTTTTGTGGGATATGCTGTCTAGAAAATTATAGAAACTTTGTAACATATCTTGAAAAACTTTAGAGTATAAATAGAAAAAGTGTGCACTTGGTAGATAAGTTTAGAATCTTCTTTGATTAGAGTTGTCTAGAGGAATCCATAATCCATCACTTTATGCTAAGTAGAGAAAGTTATGTCATTTAAGATAACAACTACTAAGGAGTTTCGAGATCCGAATCCTTTCAGTGTTATTTTTGTCTCTCTA
Source organism: Tanacetum coccineum (assembly GCA_026074375.1). Taxonomy (NCBI): domain Eukaryota; kingdom Viridiplantae; phylum Streptophyta; class Magnoliopsida; order Asterales; family Asteraceae; genus Tanacetum; species Tanacetum coccineum. The sequence continues at coordinate 40,144 of BQNB010033831.1, forward strand.
ATCTCTTTTAACAAAAAGGTGAGATGTACAAAATTGTTTTTGTTAGTACATCCCATTCATTCCAATTTGTTAGTAATTGAAATTGGATAAGGATCTATTTGAAATTGGATAAGGATCTTTTAAAGTTCATTTGAACTTTAGAGGTAAAGTTTTCTCATAGGGATAAAGAAAATCAGGTCTCGCAGTAGACCTCGATATTATCTATACGATTGGACTTTACTTCTAAAGTTCAAATGAACTTCAGAGGATCTTTTTCCTTTGAAATTGTTTGCAAGTTAGGCAAAAATCAAAAAGACGCAACTAGTTTTCAATTTTCATGTCAAGCACAAGCACGATTTTGACCAAGTCACTTAGCTTTATTATACTAGATGGCCAAAACTATAATCTTATAAGTAAGCATCATACTAGAAGAGAAAATGTGTGTCTCCACAAAACTTAGAAACTTTATAGTCGTCGTGATAACTATTTATCATTGCTGACACATCAACATCTTCTCGCAATCTTTCCTTAAAATGATTATTAGTCACTATTAACAAATTTCTTGAAAGAATTTACTTGTGTATTGCTCGGCGAGAGGAAACCAAGCTCCCCAACCACTAGTTGACCCAAGCTGTTCGGGCGATGTTAGGACTTTTAGTTAAGGGAGTCCGGCCATGCTTAACACAAAAAATCATAGTTGTAAATATCACTTCAAAATATGTAGTGTGGTTTCTATTGTTTTTAAGTTATTCATTTATGAATCTTGTAGACATGTTTAGAGTATAAGCGATGTTGAATGTAAAAAATTAGTAGAAAAACGACTTGTTATCTAAATAATTAATGAGTGAAATGGATTGTTTAGGAGTGTCTCAATACCCACTAGTCACCCTATTAGCTCCGTCATTCACTGTTTCAACAAAAAATATCAAACTAAAATGAAACTGAATTACTGAAAGGAGCAAAAGGCTAGTAAGAAAAAAGGAATCACACGAGAGTGACCCTACGTTATAGCGTCGGTAGAGACATCGTTTTCGTGATGGACACTTTTCTATACACCATACTGCTACTTACAGTTTGTTGTCACTTTCAATCCAACTGTTTTACCTTGCTCTTCGTCGACACTATGAATATATACCACTTTAAACATCTTCAATAATACTCCAAGTAATATGTGACAAAAAGATAACATGGGATATCAAAGGCAATATGCATAAGATCTATTCAAGCTTTTGTAGTGATTCACTTTTATGGTAATAAACATTTTGGAAATTTGGAAAGATAACAACATAGTAGTACGCATGTGAAACACCGTTGCATGCAAAAATTTAATCATTTGGCATGATAGAATTTAAAGTTTTGTATGTTAAGTGTGTATTGTGAGTTATATTTGTTTGAGTGTGTTAACAACCCAATTATATATGATAACATGACTAATTAGTTTTTTTCTTTTGAGCGGCGGCTTTATTAATACTACTAGCAAAGAGCTAAAAAATAAACGAAATTACATACGAGTTATAGACAAGAAAGGGTTTTGAAACAAACCAATCCAACTAATGTTTCTCTTAGCTATAAAATTACACCAAACAAAAACTTGACTAACAATATTAATAATACTTATGTGAAATGTGCGACATGGGTCTTTTCTTTTGTTAACAGTTCCACATAGCCGGTTAGTCAGGTTAACATATATGATTGGTCGCACCTCGTCCGTGCGACGGGTACGACATAGGTCAAATCATTTTCGATTTTATTTGATGTTTTTCAAATAAAATGATCATCCTAAAAAATATGATAAATTGATCTAGATGGAAAAATAATTTTCCTTACTGTTTAGTGACGTTTTTCATGAAAAATAGAAAATTTCACCTAGACAAAAAAATTTATTTTCACGTGTGTAGATAAAATGATTTTGAAATAATTGAAACGAGGTAAACACGTGGGTGGTAGCACAGGGGCAGCGACGGCGATAGATGGTTGCAGAAGGAGGTAGGGTAGACTGGACCATTCTCGTGAACAAGTACTCTTTAAAAAACACACAAACACCATTAATTACGCTCAGAGTACTTTCTGTACTTGTTACTATGCATCATTTCACCATCATACCGTAAGACTGGATGGAGTGGTGCTGTTAAACCCGCCTGACACGTCAGCGCCACATCAGCTTTCTCTTTTCAAATACAATTCACCTTACAACTCACATTTCAACCGTAATAAGAACTCACCTTACAACTAAAACTCACTTTACTCACCCTTTTTTTTATTTAAATACTTTTATTCATAAACTAAAAAATTAATACCTACGTAAACGTAAACGTACGAATTCATTTTGCGTAAATGAGAAATGTGAGAAGTGTTTATAAAATGAGAGAGTTTTGTATAAAATGAAAGAGTTGTGTTTAAAAATGGGTGAAGTAGTGAGTATTTATATGTAAAAAGTAGGGTTTTTTTTTAAAATTTTTTATATTCAACGGATATAAAATCATTGGGGCCCACATTTGTTAAAACTCACACTCGGTGAGTATGTCACATAGTATGCCAAAAAACGTCCGAAACTCACCTTGATAATGGAACTCACCTAGGTGAGTTTTACCACCGGCATGGCAAGTCGCGCGCGAGTGGGAACTCACCTAGGTGAGTTTGGCACCACTCCGTCCAGCCTAAGTAATGCAACCACAAAGCTTATTTAGGCTACTTGGAGTGGTAGCAAATTCATCAAACCAAACCTCACTCACCATGGTGAATCTTATGCCGAGTGTCAGCACCCATGCGCGAGTGTGTGTGCTTTCGGTGAGTGGCTCACCGAATGTGAGTGATAGCAAGTTGGGCCCCATATGTTTTTCTACCGTTGTATATATATAAAAAGGAGTAAATTGCAAAAATCGTCCCTAAGCTTTAGCCAAATTGCATATTTCGTCCCAAATAGTTTGAAAGTGCAAAAATCGTCCCTAAGATTTAGCCAAAGTGCAAAAATCGTCCCACATAGTTTAGCCAAATTGTATGTTTCGTCCTTAAGGTTTGGCCAAATTGCATGTTTCGTCGTTAACCAGGGACGATTATTTGCAAAATAGTTTGATTTTTGGACTATCTATGCACTTTCAAACTATTTGGGACGAAACATGCAATTTGGCTAAACCTTAAGGACGATTTTTGCAATTTACTCTAAAAAAACTTTTTTTTAAATACAACTTTTTTTACTATATATAGCCTAATACTTCAATAAGTTTTTACACAAACTATCTCATTTTATATAAAAAAAAAAAATATATACTCTAAACTTCACAATCATCATGTTATTTTCAAAAACATGTCTAACAAAAAACACTCCTCGACCCAACAACACGATCTACACTAATGTTTTTATTTCCATCGTATCGTTTTTATTCTTTCTTGTATCGTTTCAAGTTTTTAATCTACGAATAAAAGTTTTTAATTTAGTTTACGTTGTTTATTAATTTTGTACGTTTACGTTTTTTATTTATGAATGAAAGTAATTAAATAAAAAAATGACGTGTAAGGTGAGTGGGGTGGGTAAGGTGAGTTGTTATTAAGTGTGTTTGGTGAGTGGTAAAGTTGGAGAGAAAAAGCTGATGTGGCGCTGACATGTCCGGTGAGTGGTATGCAACCACTCCATGTAGCCTTAAAGGAAATTGATTTGCACACTTTTTTCTGTGCATTACATGTTTGTACAGTGTGTTTTCTCAATAAAAAAAGTTGAGTGTGTAAATCACTAGCCTTATCTAAATAACTACGTTATTCCAGCGTCAACTTAGTTTTTTTTGTAAACGAGGCATGCAGACCCGTGCGATGCACACGGCTTGTGTCAAAATTTTTTCTCATGTGGTTGCTTGCATAATGATTTTGTTAGAATGTTGATGCGTTAGTCTGATTGAGTAATACTCTTAGGGAATGGCCGTGTAATGTTTAGATGCGTTGTTGAACATGCAAAACCCGTGCGATGCACACTGGGTTGTATCTAAGTGTTTTTTGCATAATGATTTAAGGGCTACTTCAAAAAAGCCTTAAGAAAAGAAATAGTATTAATTAAGTGATTTTTTAAACTTTTTCTCGTGATTTAAATGTTGGACCCAATGTCAAATAATATTTACCATATCTACAATTAACTACATCTTTTATTTATGCTTCGCACCACAAGTGTTTGCTCAAAGTTAACGAATAGACAAAACAATAAAATACAATACAATAATAAAATATATACATTATGATACTAAGTAGTAAAAAAAAAACATGAGATAATTTTAAACCATCCCATAATTTCATTTAACAACAACGTTTTTCCAACCTTGGCACAAAATTAGAATTTTCGATTGGATTGCCACATGGAACCAAATTACAATTGGATAAGCCCTATTATGTTATCCATAATATTTTAGGTTTGTATAAAATCTCTCAACCATAAATTGCTCTTCTTTTTTCAGCGCCTTGCATCCACTTTTTTCCTCTCAAACCAAAACGCATTCATCAACATCATATGATCAATTCAACACCTTATCCACTCCTCAAAGGGAAATAATGTCAAACTATTCTGGTTTGGTTTGTTTAAACGAAGGACTGTTATATTTCGAAATAATGTTTGTCTTCTTCTATTCGTTTCCACAGCGAGATTAAGGAAATATTTCAAACGGCAAGCTCTTGTGGTATGTGGCGAGTGGTGACCAGGTGCCATGTCAAAAATGCCACCATACCGTTATCTTTCCAAAGGTCTTAGCTAGGTTTTGTTTTTGTGTTTTCTTTAAACGAAACAAAGATAGATTGTAACTAAATTGTATATAAATCTATCTTTATTTCGATTTAAAAAAGAGAAGTTTTTCTTCTTGAAGATCTATTTTTTAAAAACATTTTAAAGATCTATGATGATATTCGTTATCGTGTATGATCTTGTAAGGTCATGATGTTGTTGCACAACACAAAAGAAAAGAAATTCTAAGATCATTAATTTTCATTAAAGTTCAAATCTGTTATGGGTTGGGTGTGGTTGTGTTTTGTTGTGATATGGGAGGTTGAGGAGTGGATAGATGTGGAATTGTTGTTTTCGGCCTGTTTTGATTATTGGTTGTTTACTTCTTGTTCTTATAGACGACTTCCGGTCTATTGGTAAATACTGAGTTTGATCTCGTCCCTATCTTGATTCTACTTTATTAAATCGCATACGTTGCAGTGACCAAAACAAAAGTGATAGGTTTGCACTTCCTAAATGGTGGTGTTTATATAGTGGACTATTGTGAGGATATGGAGAGACTTTTATAAATAGCAAAGCTTTTGATTTTCCATAATAACTGAAACTATATAAAGTTGTTACGGAGATAATGGGAGGCTAAAGACTAAAGTTGCACAGTTTGAATTCACATGTTGAAAATGCATTGATTCACTAATCATTAATACTCCATGATATGAGTTTCGAGTTTGCAGTTGGGTTCTTGTACTTATGGATCTCTGGTGTGTGATAAATAATTTAAAGATACAACACATTAAATTTAGGGGCTCAATCTTTTTGTATACCATTGATCATGCCATTTATTCACCATGGATTTGTTACTTTATAACATATATGCTTGGTTTCACAACTTGAAGCCTACACCCTTTTATTCATCATAGAACACTACACATAATTACTTATCTATAACAAACAAGAAAAAAAAAAGTTCCTAAAGTCCTAAAAACCTTAAGCCTAATTTCGAAATTTCGGGTTCCTTTCATGGGGATCCCTGATTTCGACCAAAGAGAATACCGAACACTGTTCGAAATAGAAACCGAAATTCCGGGTTTCCCTTTCTTGGGGATCACTATTCGACCAAGAGATAAAGAGAGGACTTATCTATAGCAACAAAGAAAACAATAGTTCTAAAGCCTAAAGCTTAAAGCCTAAAGCCTAAAGTCTAAACAATGTACCGAAATTTTGGGTTCCTTTTCATGGGGATCCCTAATTTCGATCAAAAGATAATATCAAACACTGTTCGATATGTTTTTTGACCGAATTCCCGGGTTCCCTTTCATGGGGATCCCTAATTTCGACCAAGAGAGAAGAAAGGAGAGGTATGGGATGAAAAATGAGGTTTAGGGACCCCCTATTTATAGTGTTAGGATTAGGGTTAGCTTTGAGAAAAAGCTACATAATCTTGACACAAATGGTCCCTCCCTCATTAATACTGTTGCATTAAATGTAAAAACTCTACATATTTTTCGGTATAATCATGGAAGCATGGGGTACTCCTCAAGATGCTTATCAATGTATGCAGTAGGGTTTTGTACTTATGGCTCTCTGGGTGAGACAAATCATTTAAAGATACAGCCCCAATAAATTTAAGGGCTCAATATTTTAGTATAATAGATTAAATACATATCAAATGCTTGTACTAACAACATAAAAGACAACCTCACAAAAATAAATTAAACACACACACACACAAACACTACAATTCTTTCGATCCACTGACAGACCATATAATTCATTTTGAAGAGGACCGACCGAATCATTCAGTCCTCATAACGGGGGACGCGTCTAAAAAGCCTAGACCGACCGATTGCGTTACTACTAGTCTAACACACAACTATAACATACCCGTCTATTATTATATTATATAAACTTAAAATTAATAACTAAACATTCTCATTATTATTATTATTATAAATATATATATATTAAAAGGTAGAAATTGGTTTTCGTGCCACATTAATATTCTTCTTGGGTCGACTCGCTTGAGATCCTCCTGATGTACAACCCACCCTCCGAAAAACCCGCCGTTGATCCACCTAAAGACCTGGTTTCATTATTATTGTGTGATTTATTAACACGTGTACTCTCTCCCACGTGTCTCCGTCTCCTCCAAATCTCTTTCGATACATCTCTCTCACTTTCCATACATCTCTCTCTTACTTTCCACCGCCAGTATTAATCTTTTAGCATTTACATTTGTGTATATTGATTTTGGTATTCTTTGATTTGTTCAGATAAGTAGAACCCTAATTTGGTTTAGAATTTTAGGGCTGCAAATCAAAAGAATAAAAAAAGGGATACAACCATCGGGTAAGCATGTTTTGGGTGACACGAGCTCGAATCTGTGAAAACCTTAAAACTTATACGAAATTGGCCTTTGTAGGTCCAAGTAAATGCAGGTATGTTGTTTAATTTTGTGTTTGATTTCGAAAGCAATTTTGGATTTTGATTATAGGTAACTTTTTTCAGGGGTTTATGCTTAGGTGTTTTTTAATTTTGATGAATTAACTCCTATTACTATGATAACTGTTAAGTTATATAATTGGTACGGGGTTGCAAGAATTTGTTGGTTTACCTGATGTGCTAACCATTTTGATGGTTACTTTTGTTATTGATTTACTGTTAGACTTTTTGGTGAAAAATAAGCTTCTAAAAGAATGCTTGGAGTTGCCGTTTAATTGATAAACTATTGTGATATTTTTAAGCAAATTAGATGGTAATCATGCCAAAGCCGCATACTTTTGCACTATTTGTGGTTCTATCAGTTACAATACTATGCTTTCAATATGTTATGTTGATGATGCTTTTGAATAAAGTGTCATTGCTCTGTACATTATGCGGTCGTACAATGTGTATAACAGCACAGTTTGTCAGACAAGTTAAGATTATTCGCATCTTGGTGGGGCAAGTTGCTAACTTTGCAGCCATGGCGACATAATCCTTTCTTTTCTGTTTACATTGTTGCTGTTATTGATGGTATCTTTTTGTGTGTGTTATCGTTAATGGTGTTGAGTGGTTTCTGGGTTGTGACGATTTGTTTTTATTATGCCTTTAATCTGATAGAAGGTTCTTTGGCTGATAATGATGACGTTGTTTACATGTTATACCCTCACGGGCCAAAAATTAAATTGAGAAAAAAATGAGTTACCCTGTAGTTAAACAAGCCAACAACTTAAAATTGAGCCATATCTTGGCGGGGCAGCACGAGAACGTGTTTGCAGCCATGGCGGCTCGAAGTCTCTTTTTCCAGGGTTTCATAAGAATTGTGCCTTATATTTTATGAGAATTGTGGTGATGTCGATTGTGAAAGGCTATGTATAATCTGAGCCTTGGATATAAGCCATGTTCTGTGTGAAAGGGATGCGATAAGAATCATGGTCATAACTATTGTGATTGGCTGTCATCAGCTTGAGTCACTTGGATAATGTCACATTGTCTATATGCATTGTGACAGGGCGAGTTTTTTAGACTCGCAACCATGGTGCATTTTCGATCACTTTCTATTTCATGGGAATTGTGGTGACATCGATTGTAAAAGCGTACATATAATCTAAGACTTGGATATAAGGCATGTTCTGTGTTAAAGCATCATGGTAATAGCTATTGTGATTGGTGCATTTTTGATCAGTTTCTGTTTCATGAGAATTGTGGTGATATCAATTGTGAATGGCTATGATGAATCTGAAAGGCTACAAAAAAGGCGTGATCATCCATAGCTTGGCGTGGCAGCGCACTGCGTTTGCAACCATGGCTGGTGCGTCCTCTATCTTCGGTCGTTTGCCTACCTAAGCCTCATGTACAATCACGTCGCCGATCCTTATCTTTGCTATGTTAGGTAAACGATTATTATAAATTATAAATATATATTAAAAGACAGAATTTGGTTTTCGTGCCACATTAATATGCTTTTTGGGTCGACCCGCCTGAGATCCGCCTGATGTATAACCCACCTGCCAAAAAACCCGCTGTTGATCCACCTAAAGACCCGGTTCCATTATTATTGTGTGATTCATTAACACGTGTACTCTCTCCCCACGTGTCTTCTTCTCCTCCAAATCTCTTTCGATACATCTCTTTCTCACTTTCCACCGAGGTTGCATTATTCTAGTAACGACTGAAAGTTTTTACAACAGTAGTTATAGCGCTATTACAACTGTAAATTTGCAGCATCAAAAAAGTATTCGAACAAGGGTAAATATATGTAACCTTTGTTGCCATATGTTACCGACGCTAGAGTCTTTTCAATGTGGTCGATTACTTCGTTGCCACAGTCCGTGGTGTGTGGCGCTGTTAATCGTCGTGTGAAGGTTGAATGCCTTTAATCTATTATAACAAAAGGCAGTGGCCGTGGCGGGGCAATCTTGGTGAGCTTGCTGCCATGGCTGACGTGTCATTAAAATAGACTAAATTTCCAAAATTATGGTTGTTTCAAACCTGCGGGTTTGAGTACGTAATATGTATCAACTTATTTCAATTGTATTGTAGGCGATGATGATACGATTTGCTTTTTTGCATTTATGCTTTTGCAACTACAATAAGTTGATGGGCCGTGATGGGTACCATCCACCCGTATCTCGGCGGGGCATCACTGCATCGTGTTTGCAGCCATGGCGGGTCGGATACCCTTTTATCCGGTTCCAGACTTGAAAATCTAATCCAAACCTGATTTTTTCTTACATGTCGTAAGGGTCTGGCTTATTTTGAAACCGCTAGGCCTATACATCATTTTATGTTACTGTTTATGAATTTACATTGAGTTAACTTTCAGCAACATGTGGCAGACTCGATGGTGAGTAACGTGTGTTTCTTTTTGGTGCTTTATAGCTTGAAATTTGATGCTAAAAATAATAGTAAACATGTTTTGTAGAGACTCTTGCATTGCTGAATGAAGTTGGTAAGGGAAAACGTTCGTGGTGTCGCCAAAGCAGCACGGCAAAAACCTTTATATTCATTTACTAACAAGATGGTGATGATGATCTATTTTCATATTTGACTAGCTATGTATTTAGTTTCCAAAAATATTAGAACCCTTAAATTCCTGTGTATGTTATCCACAATATTTTCAAGTTGGATAAATATTTGTTTATTTATGTATGTTGTATAAGGTTTTCGCTTATGTCGCAAAAAGATTCACAAGAGGGTAACTGCTATTTCCGGTTAATGATTTATGGCTAACCAATGGCAAATTTTTAGTATTACTATGCTGATAAGTATATGAAAAATGATCTGACAAGAAAAGTGCAGAACTTTGCAAACTGTTTGCTTTCGTGAATACAGAATGAACTGAGCTTTATGTGATTGCTCACAATGCATTCTTTTATGCTTTCTGTCATTTTTTGGTGATATTTCTAAGAAAGGTACCAATACCAAATTTTTGCCAAAGTGGGTTATTAGTATTTTTTTTCCTCAGATTTTTTAGAACTGATTTCCTAATTTTGATCCATTAACTGAGTTCACCGTCTTTTCATATCAGATTGACGACGTAGAAATACTCATGGAGATAATAACGCAAGCAGCTCGAGAAAATTCAATGCTAATCCACAGACTAGCTGATGAAAACAAGGTCGCATCAGCCCAACATGCCTGTAAAAGATGGGGTGTACCATCAAATGCTACACGTCACTTTAAATTTCTCTAAAAGGGTGCATCAGAGAGTTATTAGCGTGATGCATATCAACATCATACAGTTTTAACAATGTAATTTGCTAATGCTTAATAGAGTAATTTTTATAAGATTTAGTTCTGTCACATCAATCAAACACACTAAAACCTTAAAATGTAACAATAAGTGGCCCTCCATAATTATATCACTGAACTGAGGGTCTTTTAGAGGGGGCGGAATGAGTGATTTAGGCAGGTCCTGATAACGGGTCAAACATTAACATTTGATTACGGTTCTATCATTATTCACCTAAAAGACGGATATTCTGACCCATTTCCAAAGTAAAAGTGTGAAACAATCATTGTTGTTGGTATGCAGTTTATTCATGCAGAAAATGTACATGTTGCTAAATTTATACCTTAAGAAATCTGATGTTATATGATGATAAGGATCAGGTGAACAGTGGGAAGTAAACCTAGCGGTATTCGAGAAGCCACAAGAACATGAGCAACTCTAAATTTTTATGATGCATATATCATTAATAGTCAACCTGTTGGTCTATAAAACTCCTCCAGAAAAGGTAATACTTCTTTTTTATTAGAAATTTAAATAGTCTGGTAATTTGAACAAGAAATTAATTTGCTACTTTTTTCAATGTAGATACAAGTTCATCAAGCCAGTTGAATCAGGAGAGATAAGCCATCTTTAAGTAATCAATTCAGCCTTACATCAACAACTCTTTGTCATCATCACCAACCATTAACTCACCAATTTTCATGAAATGGCCCAGGAAGAAGATAAGAAAAAAGGCTCAGTGTGTAATGGAACATATTCAATATGAAGACGTGAATACTCACTATATATAAATAGGACCAGCAAACAAAAGTAAGCATTTCTTATGTACATTTTTTTCTTTTCCAAAAAAATAGGTAACTTTTTGTATGGATCAGAATAGGCCACGTAAAGTCGGGAGGCCCTTTCTCCAAGTCTAGGGATTATGATGCAACGGGGCCATAGGTAAAGTTTGTTAAGTGTGCTGACGAGGAGCTGTAGAGACGCAAAGGGGTTATGCATTGTGTTGCTCTTCATGAAATTCATGTTATCAGTAGTAGTAGCATGTATCTTTTCAAGGTATGCCTTAGGTTAACATTTTTTATAGATATAAATAATGCATTAGATCACTAGCAAAACTATTGGTTGAAAGTCCTTATATGAGGATGCATTTAAGAAGTTGAACGCAAACTACAGACATATAATGTATCTGGATAAACGATTTGAATCTCATGTTCATACTATGATAACCATTCTCCCTTTAAGTAACGATGCATAATAAATTGATAATGAGAGTCACAAACTACTAACAATCAAAGAATGAACCTTATCTTAAGTAAAATAATTAGGAAAGCTCAACCCCACAAGAAACCTTAAGAGGAAAATAGCGGATAACAAACTCTAGAACGGGTAAAAACAGTCTTCAAGCTATTCGGTTTTATATTATGTCATTGACATCAAGTTAACATTTTTACATCCAAGCGTTAGGTTTTATATCAACTTAAAAAGGAACTTT
>BQNB010033832.1:1314-52023 GCA_026074375.1 Tanacetum coccineum
TGATAGAGATTGATTTTCATCTTATGGGAATGTTGGATGGATCGTCGCGTCCCTACCCTTCATGGGATGAAGTAGATATTGTAAGTATTTGTGGTTAAACGGTTGTATACATTTATATACGATGAGTATTTAATAAATTAATGAAATCAATTTAATTGAATTAATTTATCTGTGTAGGTCTATATGCCCATCAATACTGGAGGTAATCACTGGGTAACCGGTATACTAAATTTAGGGGCGTCCACAATTCATATCATCGACTCTTTGGAGTGGACAAGTCAAATTCCATCCTTAATTGATCATATATCGAAATGGACCAATGTGTTGAATGTCCTTTTGGAAAAAGCTGGCCATTTTGAAAGAACAGGACGGCGACCATACAATTTCGAGTTACTATACAATCAAGGTTTAGATTTCGAGAGCCCTCAACAAGGAAATTGTTCGGATTGTGGAGTTGTTACATGTTGGGTGATAGAAAACCTCTATAGGGGTCAGGCGCCATTACTATATAATGCAGATCCAGTCACATTTTTCAGTGCCATTAGAGTTGATTTGGCACTTAGGTTGTACGATTGTCGTTGTGAGGATACTACAGAATGTGGATATGATTAGACATAAACAAGCATTAAACTTTTTGAGAAATTTTTTGAGAAATTTAACTTCCTTATTGTCATACTAATTTCAAAGTAAGTAGACATAAACAAGCATTAAACTTTTTGAGAAATTTTTTGTAAATCTCTCAATTATAATAAAAACATTACATAATAAAAAAATAATTACATAATAATAAAAAAAACATTACATAACATAATTAACCACTGTCACTTCCAGGAACCGCATCCTTACGGAAAACCTTAACCACGTTTCTCATTGTAATGTTAAGGTAATTCATTGATGATTTAGAAGAAAAAACTAAAACATTAGAAAATATCAAAGCAGCTCCCACAATAATATCCTTTCCATAACTACCCTCACCAATGACTTTGTAATGTATTGTTCCAGGTATTGTACCTGAGAGATCTTTCATAGTGACTGTGAGATCGCCAATCATATTCGGAGAACAAGACTTGACTATTGCAACAACTTGGTCAAGTTTTCCATTTTTTAGAAAGTTCTTGATGTCTCCTAAACACCTAGTCACAGTGCTACCATTAGCATTCACATAGTCAGTGGCGCTAACCCGCGCCCCACTCTTAAAATCCTCATCCTCACCCACATCCTCAACCACTTTTTGCATATATTCTTGTTTCAACATTAAATCCCCATCCGTACCAAGAATAAAAACCTTTTCTTTAAGCATCTTGGCTTGCTGAACAATACCTGCAGGACCGGGTAATATCCTAACTGTATTTGGTATTGAGGGAGATGGTTCAACACGTGTGATACTAGAGGGACGCATAATGAGTGTTAAATGGAGATCGGAATCATCTATATCAAGACTGAGTTCCCATGGATCATTTTCGTTATTGAGATTGGAATCTGTAACACCCCCAAAATCTGATATGCAGCGGAATGGTAACATTGGGGTGCTACGTCAAAGTACAACAATCAAGATATAGGAAACGACCTAAAAATGGCGTTTTAAATAAGAACATTCGATGCATTATAGCAAAATCAGAGTATATATATTAGGTCCCATAAGTTTTGAAAAGAAAAGCCATCTACATAAGTTCTTTAAAACAAAAAAAGCTTAATAATCCATATAAAGACGACAAAAAGGTTTTTATAGAAAATTTGCATCGAATTTAATTAAAACAAACAGAATCCCGTCTTCATCGATATCCATCACGGCGTCCTCATCCAAGCTTATATCTAGGACCTGAAATTAAACAGGCTAAAGGTCCAAACACAAAGTTGAGTGAATTCATAGGTTTATAAGTAAAAGTGTGGACCACAAGATTTAAGTAATGGAGGACTAAGTACATATTCCGAAGTCCAAAAACATGTATTATTGCACTAAGCTCATGACCCCGAAGCCTTAACTGTTTTTGCCCCAAGTGGGTAGGGTGTCTGCCAAAACAACCTACAAGTTATTCTCAATGTTAAAGTGCACCAGTGGGTCAACGTTGTGACCCATAAATTCAAGTGGGGATGTGTTAGTCCCGATAGATCATCCACAACAACACGCACACAATAGTGGTAATTGACGGTTCATGATATGGTAGGGGACTTAGATGGCACTGTGGTAACTTTATGCATATAATATTGGCAGGAAATAATCTGGATAGCATACAGTTTAAAAAACAAAACACTTAGGTCGTAGTAAAACAAGCATGTAATTCTACCCCGTAGAGTTTATAAAACAAAGAGATAGAAATGGGGGCTATGAACTCACCTTAGGAGTGAAGTGATGAAATAATCAGTAAGATTGGCAGCAAACGTATCACGAAATAATCCGAAAGCGAACCAAGTAAAATATGGGTCGTATCAGTATCAAGTAACTCGTCTAATAAAACCATTGTACAATCCTATATAGTTATCATCATATTATCGTTCGGAGCTATCAATTATTAAGAGGTCCATGACATGACTACGCGGAGCTAGGATACTTTAAATCGTAAATCCAACAACTCGTCAATACGACATCCGAAGAGGCCTCATTATGAAATTCCCTAGTAATATAGCACTTGATAACTAATACCACATATAGGTCTATATAGCTCAATCACCATCTAATTGTTTTGGAAAAATTGGGTTGATTAAGTAAAAACGTTTATAATTATCGTTTTAGTAAATATAACATAACTTTTGCGTTTTAAGCCCTAATTTGACGTTTCTTATGCCCACGCTTTCGTACAAAGACGAGTGATCAAAATATTAGATATTAAAATTTTCAACTTTCTGTTGTGAATAGTAATTTTACTGTTCACAACAGCTATAAACCCGTTTTTACGTTTTAATTAGCGTAAAACTCGTAAATGTCGTATTTTATTCGTTATAGTTCCGTTTTTAGCGATTCTTTCGAGTACGATCTCGTATTTAAAAGTTATATCATATATTTGATGTTTTAAAAATATAACTTTCTGTAATGAATAGTAATTTTTATAAAAATAGTTTTATAAACCCGGTATTAACGTAAATCGTATTTTTATCGTATCTTTTTCGTTATAAATCGGTTTTTCAAGTTTCTTATCATTTTGGAATCGTCATGAGGCGTATTATTTTTATAAAAAGTCAAAACCTACTGTATAAGTGTCGAATTTAAACAGCCCTTTATTATCCAAGAGTATACTTTCTTTAAACACTTTAAAAACCCTAATTTATACATAATCATGTTTATACTTAAACAACATGTTAACATACTTATAGATCCATTATTCCATGATATATACAACAACATGACATAAGAAAAAGTGTATAATTTCATAACCATAGGTAAAAACTCTTTTTACATATTCAAAGGTTCTAAATGGTGATTTAGCTATAAAGAACATGTAAACACATAAAATCATGAAATGAAAAGTATAAAGGTATTTAGATAACCTTAGGAAGGATGAATGATGAAGAACAAATGATCTAAACCCTTGTTTTGGATATCAAACCCGAGATTATAACACTAGAAAAACCCTTAATCCTTTGAAACCCGAATCTTGCACAAACTTTCTTAAATCTTCGAAACGAGAAATCAACCCTCCGATCTTTCTTAGAACACCTTAGAATAGATGTAAGAACACTTGTATTTGATCTAGAAAATCAAAGTATGGATGTGTTATGGAGATGGTTTTGAGCCGTGATATATGATGAGAGAAATGAGAGAAATGTGTGAAAAATTTGTTAAGAAATATATGTTATGATTTTTCTAGTTTAGGCTTTATATAGGGCTCAACTAAGGTTAAGGAACTCTAGTTAAGTTAACTAGGGTTAAGTTAAAGGAAAATATCTAAAAGATATTTTTGATAAATATCTAACAAATATCTAAAAAATATGTAACAAATATCTAAAAAAATATCTAACAAATATTTAAAAAAATATCTAGGGTTATTTAGGGCATATTTAGTGATTTGTGATTTTCGGGTTCGCCTAAACGCGTTTTATTGCGAAACGTAAACGTTTTACGTAACCGACAAAAATAAAATATAAAAAGTTGATTACTACTTTCCTAAAAGTAGTATATGGCTTGCTTGATGAATACTTTAATTCGTTTGGTGTCCGTTTACATTAATCGTTGATTTTTAGTTTACGCGGTTTAACCTGATACTTAATATTAAAAGCAAACGCGTACGAAAAAAAAGAAAAAAAATAACTCGTAAAATAGATGACGTCGAAAATGACCTGAAAATACGGAATGTTACAAAATGGGTTAAAAAATGGCTTTGTGCTTGTGAGTCAACTTTGATTAGATAATACTAGTGATAAAATTTAGTTTATTCAAAATTTTAAGTGTTAAATCTCAAAATCATAGGTTATATAAGTAGTTGTTTGAATCTGAGAACATGTAGCTTATTATATCAGCTTATTTGATTGGACCTATGATTCTTGTAAAATTTTGATGTTTATGTGATTGTTCAAGTGTTAAAACAAGTTAGGAACAAAATCAAATAGGTCTGCATTGTTGGTTTGTGCTTTGTCCAATTCTGTCATAAATTGCTAAGTGTTATTTTTAAGAAGAAATAGCTTTTTCAATTGCTTATTGTGGCTTATTCTTAATTTCAAACTGCTTTGTGATTGTTGATTTGAGTAGCTTATAGGCCAAGCTTTAAGGGCATATAGGCCACTTAGTCATAAGGATCCATCTTAAGGCTTAAAAATAAGCTCAAAAGTGGTCCTTTAGGCTGTTTGTACTAGTTTTTAGTCAATTTGCTTTTTAGCTTATTTGAGCTTTTCAGCTTTAGTCATTGCTTATTTTAGGTTTAGTTTTTCTTATTAGGGTATTTTAAGTCCATTTTAGCTTATTTCTTTTAGTTTAGAGCTAATTTAAGCTTATTTGCATTTTTAGTTTAAAATTTTAAGTTTTAGAGTCTTTTTAGTTAATCTGACATTTAAGCTAGTTCCAGCTTATTCTAGTTGCTTATTTTTATTCCTTAGTGCTTTTTTTGAAATAGCCTTTCATCTGTCTTAGCTTATTTTGAGTTTTCTTAGCTTATTTATGTTCAAAATGCTTAACAAGTTTAGCCATTAAGTCTTTTTAGAGTGAATAAGTATTCTGTCACCCTTTAACAGCTTATTTTGGTGCTTATTCGTGGTTCTTAAAAAAAGGTGCTTTTACAAAAGTTTCTTAAGATTAGCTTATCTAAAAAGTTGTAAAAAAATATGTTCAAAAACAAAAACCTAGGAAAGGGGAAGTCTTGGGTGAGCTAGGGCTCGAACCCCCAAGACCTCTCCCCTCTCAACCAAGTTTTAACACAACACCCTCTACCACTAGCACCTTTGGGATTTCTCTGTCATAGTTTGCACAAATAATTTACTTAGCAACTCTTTGAGCTTTCTTTCTTATATCAAGCCATAGCTTATTTTAAGCTTAACTAAGCTTATTTGTTAAGCTGGGTAGTCCAGCTTATTTTTCCTGTGAACCTTACGTTTTTTAAGACTTTTGTGCAATTTTTCATATTTTTCCACCTTTATTTGCTATTTTTCTTGAATTTTCGTAGATTAAAATTTTAAAAAGTCATTTAAAATTAGAAAATTAATTTGGAAAAATACAAAAAAATAGTTTTTAGATTTAGAATAAATATCTTGAGTTTTATAAGTTTTAAAATCATTTTTGTCACTTTTAGATTTTAATTTTAATTTTTAGTTTTTTTTTAAATTAAATTTAGAAATTAGTTTTTAATTAGAAAAAGTAGTGAAAAATATTTTTCTGAGTTTTTATCATATTTTAGACTTTTCTAAAGTAGAAAATCATTTTTAGAATTTTTAGGGGTTAATTTGTCATTTTTTAGGATTTTAAATAAATTAAATAGGTTTTTAATTCATAAAAAATTATTAAAAAGCTAAAAAAATATAATTCCTTTTTAGAAAAAATTTTTTTGTCATTTTAGAGGTTTAGAAACTAAGTTTACATTTTTAGGGTTTAATTTTGACTTAGTTGATAATTAGACGCGTTTTTAGGATCCCTGGTTTTCGTTTTTAGTTTAAAATTGTGTTGCTTTAATTGTTTTTAGTATAGATTGCATTAATTTTCTCGTAGAATTAGAAATCCAATCAAAATCTTTTTCCATTCAAGCATCAATTATCAAGCCGACAAACGACTTTCCATTGCATTCCTCGTTGGGGATAACGACCCGGGAATCATACTTCCGGATTTTCTACATTGAGATTTTTTATTCTTATTATATATTTATATATTTATTATATTTAATATATATAAAGGGTTGAATTCGTCAGTGTCAGGATACATTTTTGTAAACTTCTAAAGGCTACTTGAGGACAAGTAGGATTCAAGTGGGGGATATTTAATAACATCAAATAACGTCTATTTTATAGCATCATTTATCCTATGTATTTAACCCATTTTGTATAATTATTGCAAAGAATTGTTACTTAATCATTTCTATTTGAGAATTGCAGTAATTATGGAGTACTTGGTGAATATTAGCAAAAGGCGCGCATTTTGGAGCTTAAACAAAGATATTTTGAGGATTACTATTCTAAAGACTAATACGCCATATCCATCAAGAAGATACGGCGTATCCATGCCTGCACTCACCAAAGACCACAAAGGAATGAAGCTCAATACGCTGTATCTAGAAGATGTCAATACACCGTATTGAAGAAATAGTACGCGAATATTCTGGAAGATATCAAACATGGTCCCTACTCTAAGTAACTCCAATACGTCGTATTCAACCAATTGGATACGCCGTATCGAACCGACTACCAGACTCTATAAATAGACGACCCTAAACTCAGTTTTAGGCATGCAAGTGAATCCTTAAACCACCAAGTCGACCAAGAGACAATTAAAGGAGCCTAGAAAGTCAGAAAAGAGCCTCAAGATCATAGGAAAACTCTTGTAATCTTCATATAACCGAATACGCGTTCGATTAAGGTTTCTTTATTTTAATCGTTCATATATCAAACCATGTGTATTTTTACAATGACTATCGGCTGATACCAGGTATCAGCCATGTTTATAAAGATCTAATGTTTGGTTTGTTTATCTTGATTGCTTAATTTATCGTTGATTGTTGTTTATGTTAATAAATTTATATTTATTTGCGTGCTTAAGTATGCGACCTATCATTCAACTAGGTCGAGTCCTACATATTTAATGCACTGCAACTTCGGTGTTGTTTGGGCATAGGCTAAGAGTCCGGGATAGCTCTCCATATTGCAATTTATATATCTAGAATCATTGGATCACAAATATTGACTTATCTTTAACTTTAGATTAGTGAGCTTAGTTGAGCCATAAGGTGACCTTGGTATCAACGAGTACGTTCTTATTCCATTGGTAAGGACTCGGACAGTGGACTACTAGTATATAAAGAGCCATTAAGCAGTAAGTGGGTAAAGTCTCGATGAGCTAAGGTTTAGTAAGAGCACCATTACTTAGATCCTAAGATAGAATGTAATCAACATAAGGATGCTTTATGCGGATGCATCTAATTATGACAGAATTAACGTGTCTAGGTCTTAGGAAGAAGTACCGCCTAAGTCTAGGAATGATATGCCCTTCGAGATAAGTCAATCATTGCACTAAATAAACAAACATGCGTTTATCGGATTATTCATGGTTGATATGTTTTCCTTACATTAGTTCTCGACTGCTTCTCTATTGTTTGTTTGTCTTCTTGTGTGTATTTATTGCTTTACTTGTCATCAAAACCGTAGGTTAGATACCCAAACTCATGCCAGTCTCTCAGGCTGAAACCCCCCTTGTCATTAGTTTAGGTTTAACTTAGGTTTAACAAAGAATAGAGTTATTAGTACTAACTTAGATAACTAAAATACTGATAAAACTAGGAGTTAACGCTTTTGCTCTTAGTGATTGACACCCTACTTACCACGAAACTCCATATGATCGGGTACACTGCCCGTTAAAATGTTGTTTTTGGTATAGTCGGCATAAAATAAATAGTAAAACTTGATACATAAATAACACCTACACAACGACACAACAAATACAAAAGGAGAAAAAGTGAGAATCGGGAATAATGCCGCCTAAGATGGAGCTAACATTGGAATAAACCCAACAAGGTGTTAGTTATGAAGTCTCGGTAAGCATTGAAGGTATAACACACCCATTTTTGACATATAGCAGCACAAGCTAATCTGGGATGTTATTTCATAGTACAACGTCACAATCATAGAAAACGAATCAAAAAGAGACGTTTTGGAAAAAGTTGTTATCATTCATTTATTCATCAGAGTTTTTACAAACAGAGGTCCCAAAATCTACAGGAAATCAAAAGTTTAAATGATAACGGTTTAGCCATCTTCAAGTCTGTGCCACTCCGTGCTATATGATGCTCAATTACCTGAGATAAACATGCTAAAAAGTCAACACAATGGTTAAGTAAAATTCATAAGTTTAAAATAAACAGTTTGAATACAAGTTCAATAGTAGGTTACGTTGTTATACACCCGTAGTTTGTAAAATAATATTATTGCCCTAAGCTCATAACACCGAGGCCTTGGGATAATCAATAATCACAAGTAATTGCTCCAACGGGTGCCTTTGCTAAAACACCCGCATAGTTATTCAAATGAAGTGCTATTGGTTACCAACAGTATAGGTACACCAACGGGGAAGTCCAATCCCAAATAGATCTATTCATAGCATTCGGGCTCACTTCAAAGAGTAATTAACGGTTCATGATAATGGGGTCTTAAATGGCAAAATTAGGGACTTAGGCAATAATGTATCAGGATAGCATACAGAAAAATACTGGCATTCGGTTTATAGCTTGTATCCCCCTCGCGGGTTCATGAAATGTTTGAAAAAGTTAAATGCGAGGCTATGAACTCACCTTAACAGTACAGGGAAATCTGTTTGATGGCAAAAGTATTTGAACTGAAAGTAACGGTTTCGTCACGCAACCTGGGTAATATGTCAAGTCTTAGTTTGATTGATTATGTTTCAAAACTTTATGAAGTTTAACGTATATCTTTGATTGATTAATTTATAGAATTATTGCATCACTATTCGGGCTATCATAATTCAGAGGCCACGCAGTATCGTTTGAGGAGCCAGGGCACTTTAAATCGTAAACCCAGCAAACTCGTCAAGACAAATACCCAAATGGAACCCCTCACATGAAATTCCCTAGTATTGTGATACAATAAGATTATAAGTTTCTTCAAAAGCTAGTTGATGATAAATTACGTTAATTATTTAACGTAATTGATTTTATAAACGTCGATCGATGATTAATAATGATAAATGTATCGGGTTTTAATAAAATCAAGTTTTATAATATTTTTATATATTTTTATAATTTATATAAAAATATAATATTTTATATTTTTAAGAATGACAAATTGGCAGAACTAACCCTTGGATTATAATTAATTACATAATTAACCTTTATATACATAAAGTATATAATTTAAATCCCTCAACTTTAAGATTTGGCAAAAGTCACCCTTGGAGTTGTAATTTTAAGAAATTGTCATTTTCAGCCCTTATAGTTAATAATTTTCAAAAGTTACAATATATACCCCTGTGCATGAAAATTGTATTGTTTTTAGTCCAAAATCCATAATAATGTATTTTTCAATATAAAAAGCAATTTGAAGGTTATAGCTTATTAGAATAAGCTAATATAAGTTAGGAAAAATAGCTTTTACAAGTTTATAGCTTATAAAAATGGTTTTTGAGTTCAAAATGCCAAAACAGGTTCATTTGGTTTCAAAAATTAATTCGACGAGTTAGGGATTTTAAGACTTGATAAAATACTTATAGGAATGATAAATAAGCTTATTAGGATAGCTTATAATAACAGATTGTGGGTTAAGCTTGTGGATTAAGAGAAAATGCAATTTTAGGGTCTCTAGGGCACGTTTGGTTTTAAAACTTTATACACGCATGGTTTTGAGTTCGAATATTTTAACAAGAGATTAAACATGATCATATGAGACTAATTAAAGATTAAAAATAAAGTTTAAGCTTATAGAACCTGATTTTGATCTTACGGTTTTGAAAATGGGTCGAATGGGGCTTTTTAGCTTCGTATGCCTAGAATAACAACTTCGGGGCTTCTTCTCTTGGTTTCTTTTCTTCAATATTGCTCTTAGGACTCCTTGATCAGCTTAGAACTTCATTGATAGAAAGATAGAATGATTGAAGGTGTGAGTTTGAAGTGAAGGTTATGCGTCCCTTTTATAGGGTCGAATAACCCTTGGAGAGCAAGGATACTTGGAGGTTAAGGTTAGGACAGGTATGGAGTGACTAATAGCAGCTAGGAAGTGAGTATGAGGGGCTATGAGTGTAGCTAGGGAGTGTTGGCAAGGTTTTTGGAAGGTGATGTGTCCTTGGTTTAGCCGCGGGTAGAAGTAAGCAAATAAGGAGGTGACAAAGCAACTTGGGGAGCAAGTGTTGAGTTGAGGTACTTGTAAGTAGCTATCGGCTGAAGTAGGTGAGTCATGGTGATGCTTGGTTGCTTGATTGGTTTTCAAATGGGTCAAAAAGGAGGGAAAAGGGGTGCCGGGTAGGATTAGGGCTCGATTAGGGTTTTTAGGGTTTTTCTTTGAGCTAAGGTTAGGGTTTAAGGTGGATTAAGGTTTAGGATTAGTGTTTGGATTATAGTTTTGTGTTCAGGATTAGTGGTTTTAGTTTAAAAAGGGTAAAAAGTAAAGAAATGGGTCGCGGGTTTGGTTTATGGTTCCAGGGTTTTTGTTTAAGGTTTAGGGTTTAAATTTCATGTATATTGGTATAATAAGGAGGGAAATGAAATGTAAATGTTGTACATTGTTTGATTGTAACTTAGGTTGATTAGTTTATACGAAATCTTTAAGAAAAATGAAGGTAAAATGGCTTATTTGGATTCGTGTTTAAAAAGCTTGCACATTGTGCTTTTAGGGACTTATACCTTATTTTGGAGGGAAAATATATTCAACTGAGATACTATGATACTTGTACATGTGCCTTAGTTGCTTGTACATTTACTTTAGATGTTTTCATTACCTAGAATTAGGGTTTAGACGTAAACCTTAACGGTTTAAGCTCATTTGGTAATATCGTTGTGAAAATGATGTTAAATAGATAATATATATGATAAAATGGATAATAGATCATTGACTTGACATGTTATGATGTTTGCTTGACATATTTATATATTGAATAGTCATAGGTAGTTGCGTGAGCTCGTTAACCTTGGTTATGCAAGTTACGTTGCATAATGAGATAAAGCGAAAAATTTCCCTGTAAAAAGATGGTCTATATATAATAGATGGATAGTAAATTGCATCTAGTTTAATAGATGGATATTTACATTGATGAAAATTTACGGGTTGTTATAGTCCTCCCCTTTAAAAGAAATCTCGTCCCGAGATTTAGTTGGATGCAGTAGTGATGTTTGTTAACAGATGCAGATACTTGGCACGAATTCGATCTTCACGTTCCCATGTAAATTCTGGTCCTATTTTAGAGTTCCATCATACTTTGACTATAGGAATACGACTTTGTTTTAGTTGTTTGACTTCTCGATCCATGATCTCCACTGGTTCTTCCATGAAGTTGAGTTTGTCATCGAGCCGAAGCTATTTCATTGGGATGATGAGAGATTCGTCAGATAAGCATTTCTTTAGATTAGAAATGTGGAAAGTATTATGGATACTACTGAGCTTTTCAGGAAGCTCTAGTTTGTAAGCCACTGGGCCAATTCGTTCAAGGATTTTGAATGGTCCAATATACCAAGGGTTAAGCTTTCCTCGTTTTCCAAATTGGATGATTCCTTTACGAGGTGATACTTTTAACATGACACGGTCTCCAACTTGAAATTCTAAAGCCTCCTTACTTAGAGTGGCATAACTTCTTTGTTGATCTCTTGTAGCTTGCAAGCATTGTCGAATTTGCACTATCTTCTCAGTGGTTTCATGGACTATTCTTGGTCCTGTAAGTTAAACATCACCAACTTTGGCCCAGCAAATAGGTGATCTGCTTTTTTGACCATACAATGCCTCGAATGGTGCTGCCTTAATGCTGGCATGGTAACTGTTATTGTAGGAAAATTCTATCAATGGTAAGTGTCTTTCCCATCCTTTTCTGAAATCTAAACACATCTAGAAGCATGTCTTCGTGGTGTTTGGAGGGGCCTGTTCACTATGTCCATCGGTTTCGGGATGATAAGCCGTACTCATGTCTAATTGAGTACCCAAAGCATTCTACAAAGATTTCCAGATGCTGGATGTGAAATGACTGTCACGATCCGAGATAATAGATATTGGCACGCTATGCCGGGAGACTATTTCCTTGATGTACAAACCTTCAAGGTTTCTAGACTATTGTCGTCTCGAGTAGGGATGAGATGTGCAGATTTCGTAAGACGATCGACAATGACCCAAATTATGTCATGTCCGCTTGAAGTTTTAGGATGTTTTGTGACAAAATCCTTTGTTATTCTCTCCCACTTCCACATAGGAATCTCTGGTTGTACCAGTAAGCCAGATTCTTTTGACATTCATCCTTTACGCTAAGCATGTCAAACATTTCCCAAGACCAGCGATGATTGTACTTCATGTTGAGGCACCAATAGAGTTTCTTAGATCCTGACTACACTTTCCAAACCCGGGTGAATAGAATACTTTGATTTATAAGACTCATGCATGATCAAGTCCCCCAGATTACCAAAGAGTGGTAACCAGCTTCGGTTCTTAATACAACAAGTTCTATCAAGACGTATTTCAAATGATTTGTCCATTCCTCATAAGTTCTCAGCCTTGATGTTTTCTTCCTTGAGTGCTTTAGTTTAAGCTTCGAGAATTTATGTGGGTAACTTTGGGTTAATGGTCATAACTAATGACCTAACTCGGAGTGGTTTGATTCGTTCCTTTCGGCTTAAGGCATCTACTACAACATTTTCCTTTCCAGGGTGATAACAAATCTCACAATCGTAATCTGCAAGTAATTCTAACCAATGGCGTTGTCTCATATTTAATTTCTTTTGATTAAGAATATGTTGAAGACTTTTGTGATCGGTGAAAACTGTACACTTTGTACCGTAGAGATAGTGTCTCTAGATTTTAAGAGCAAACACAACTGCTCCTAATTCGAGATCATGAGTGGTATAGTTTTCTTCATTAGGCTTGAGTTGTCAGGATGCATATGCTATAACTTTTTCTCTTTGCACTAACACTGCTCACATACCTTAATGAGATGCATCACAGTAAACAATAAAATCGTCATTTCCTTCTGGTAATGCTAAGATTGGAGCTTCACATAGCTTTTGCTTAAGTAATTGAAAAGCCGACTCTTGATCTTCACCCCAGATATACTTCTTGTTTTCGGTTAATTCGGTCAAAGACCTGGCAATCTTTGATAAATCTCCGATAATAGCCGGTAAGTCCTAAGAATTGGCATACTTCTGTGGGTGTAGTGGGAGATGTCCAATTCTTAACGGCTTCAATCTTGGCAGGATCAACATGAAGTCCCTGACTATCAATTAAGTGTCCAAGAAATTGCATAATATGAATCCAGAAATCACATTTGGAGAACTTGGCAGACAACTTCTCTTTCTTGAGTAATTCTAGAAATATTCTTAGATGATTTGCGTGCTCTTCTTTATTAGCGAAGAAATAATGAGAAATCATGATAACACACTATTACACAAGTTATCCTAGTATGGTTTACACAATCGATCATGAGATCCATAAATAAAGCAGTGACTTTATGTTTACCAAGTGGCATCACTTGAAAATCAATGTCCGTATCTTATTTTTGAGAAGCATCTTAAGATTATTCGGTATCCCTGACCTCAGTTGATGATATCCTATCTTAATTCGATTTTTGATAAATGCTTGAACCTTGAAGTTGTCGAATAAATCAACGATCCTGGTAAGGGGTAACGAGTCTTTACAGTAAGTATTTCAACGCCCAGATCGAGACACTTCTAAAAGTTAAGAAGAAAGACGGACCTACTGGATATTCTACCTTTGGTTTTTATACAGGATATGAGGCTTAGTCGGTTTTTACTTTCGATAACCTTAGATGAGCAAGTTCCACCGTCGATTGGGAATGGACGACCTTTCTCATCACAAGAAGTTTGGGCATATACTGTAATTAACCAAACCATACCAATGATGACCGTCGAAACTATCGAGTTTAATTCGAAGGAGATCAATTTTGAAGTTGATTTAATAAAGTCCAGGGGCAGCGTAGGATAATGATTTGTACGTACTAAGTATCCGTCCGCCATTTTGAATCAGAAAAAGGTATCTCATTTGTAATGGTGGATTTTAGCATAAGGCAAAGATAAGGATGATAAAGCTTCTACGGCTCTGGGAATCATATAATACTCTAACTACATGTTGGTTAGGAAAACATACTATAAACTATATTCGGCCGGGAATAGCACTCTTATCACCTTACAGGTAGGCCGTACCTTGGGCATTGATCGGGACGTTCGGCACTATTTGTATAATGCCTTTTTCACCATAGCATGACAAATAACCTGTCAACTGTATGATTACTTCTAGGGGTGGCTCTTATTTTAGCATTCTTGGTCAAATGCCCACATTGTTGCAAGTAGTACACGGAACGGTACAAAGGTCCGGTATGTAGAGTAACATCTTTTACAAGAAGGAGATTCCCAGCAGCCCTATGTTTTAGCTGGAGTAGCAGCATAAGCTTTGACAGCTTCTTGCCTTCTGTTTTGTTGTGGTTGGTGGTTATTGTAAAGCGTTGATTCGTGTGGGAGGGTGTACGTATTGTTGTTTGTTTTTGAAAAGGTTCTTTTGTCATCCAATTTTCATTTGTGGTCACTTGATGCTTGCACTAGAGTATGCTTTGTTACCTGATCCATTAGCCTTTGGGCTATGTTAATGGCTTCTCTAAGTTGAGGTTCTATAGCGTAACATTTCCTGCTATGCTTCAAGAATCCTCCGATAAAAGCTTCCTGAGTTTCTCGGGTGGTACCATGTTGGGGCAAAACTTTAAGTCTTGAAATCTTCCGAACGGAAGGGTGTGAAGATCATTTCCCCTTTACAGTCAATGGTCAAGTTCTTCTTCCATTTTTCTGACTTTAGTTCAGGGACAATACTTGTTTGTCAGAAGCTTTTTCAACTCAGTCCAGGTGATTTGATTGGCTTGATCTACTCCCATAGTTTGGGCGTATTCACTCCACTAGGACAAGGCATCATCAGCCAGGGTACCAGTAGCAATGCCACCTTTGTTTTCTTCTGCACTTCGCTACGAGAGAATACTGAGTCGTTTGGTCAACCAGCGGGATAAGGCAACTTGCACCTTCCCGTACCATTGAAGTAGCCAGGTTTAACACTTATGGACTCTTTATAGTTTCCTGTTTTTAGCTACAGTAGTTCCAGTAGACCGGGGTTCTGTTGGAATTACTAGTAATTTGACCATTGTGCAGCTTGTCGTCTTCAAAGCCCGGCAGTGGACACTTCAGCAACGAGTTTTCCTGATGCAGCTTGAGATCATAGTGGCTTCAGAATGTTGACGTCCTTTTTGGAAGGCATCGATCAACATAAGATAACAAGATAAGACGGAGAATCACAAGTCGTAAAAAATGCTTAAAAATACAATGCTTATTTTTAAACTTTAAGCATTTTTTACAATAGTGATATTGAAATCATAAATATTTGAATTATCTATGATTTATTTAGAAGTCATGGTATAATGATGTAGATAGAGATGATGATGCATATGATGTAGGATGAATGAATTGGTATTATGAAACAACAAGGTATATAACGGGATTTCCTTTGTATTATAACATGAACAAGTTGCCTTTGTACTGTACATAGTCAAGATTTAACAAGTGTTTTTATTTATACCACACATCTCGTAGCTAGGTTCTAACATAAACTATGACTAGTATCTAATCTAGTAGTTGGATGGTCATTCCATACGGTTCTTGAGTTCGTTGATGGAACCTTGAAGATTTTCCGCATCTATTTGGTGATGAATCTGGATGTCGTTGATAATGTGTCCTAGTTCAGTAATCCTGAAGCGAGCTAGAGAAATCTTGTGGTTACTTCCCATTTGTTTCCTTTGAAGTTTAGTGATTTGAGCATGAGCTTCTTGGAGTTTAGCTACCATATATGTCAAAGTCTGGTGATGATGACTTGACCTTTTCCAAACCGCGAGGCTGTTGCTATGTGTTCAATGCAGTTAAGAGAAAGTTCATCAAGGTGATTTAGGATTTCCTCAATTTGTTCTTCGTGACGCTCCACGCTTGTCTTATGAGAGCTTTCTCCTATCTCAAAGTCTTGAGGTAGGGAAGAAGCAGAGCAAAATAATTAGTTATGGCCTTGTTTCTTAGGTGACAGAAATTCCTCAAGAAGGAAGAATTCTTAAGGATTAAGTTTTGAAGATGGAGGTATAATAGTTGGAGGCGGGATAGGTGATTTTTCAGTATAGAATGCTTGCAAAACCTTCATGTAGGGGTCATCATGAAAAAGCGAAAGAGTTGGTAAAGCTAGTGGAACTATTCCAAATGAGTTGGAAGAGCTAGAATAAGTTTCCCTGTGAAGTAGACATAATCCGAAAAGCTGGATACAAGACCGAGTTAGAGGGAAAAGGCATCCTCATTAGGGAAATAGGATGTTGAGAGAATACATCGTTCTGTTAACAACCCAGCGGTAAATAACATAACTTATATAATAGTATTATAGTTATGTATCTTTACATACCATTCTAGAAAATGAAGCAGCACGGAGGACTTTCTTGGATGGAAAAAAGAAAAGTAGTTATAGTTAAGGTTTCAACCTTGTTCTCTATAACTGTGGCTCTTGATACCAATCTATAACACCCCCATTTTTTACATATAGCAGCGGAAGCTAATCTAGGGTGTTATTTCATAGTACAGCAGTCATAATCATAGAAAACGAATCAAACGTTTTGGAAAAAGTTGTTATCATTCATTTATTCATCAGAGTTTTTACAAACAGAGGTCCCAAAATCTACAAGAAATCAAAAGTTTGAATGATAACGGTTTAGCCATCTTTAAGTCCGTGCCACTTCGTGCCATATGATGCTTAATTACCTAAGATAGACATGCTAAAAAGTCAACACAATGGTTGAGTGAAATTCGTAGGTTTATAATAAACAGTTTGAATACAAGTTCAATAGTGGGTTACGTTGTTATACACCCGTAGTTTGTAAAATAATATTATTGCCCTAAGCTCATGACACCGAGGCCTTGGGATAATCAATAATCATAAGTAATTGCCCCAACGGGTGCCTTTGCCAAAACAAACGCATAGTTATTCAAATGAAGTCGATTGTTAACAACATATAGTAACTCCAACGGGGAAGTCCAATCCTAAATAGATTTATTCACAGCATTCGCGCTCACTCCGAAGAGTAATTAACGGTTCATGATAATGGGGTCTTAAATGGCAAAATTAGGGACTTAGGCAATAATGTATCAGGATAGCATACAGAAAAATACTTGCATTCGGTTTATAGCATGTATCCCCCCCGCGGGTTTATGAAATGTTTGAAAAAGTTAAATGCGAGGCTATGAACTCACCTTAACAGTACAGGGAAATCTGATTGATGGCAAAAGTATTTGAAATGAAAGTAACGGCTTCGTCACGCAACCTGGGTAATATGTCAAGTCTTCGTTTGATTAGTATGTCTTCAAAACTTTTATAAAGTTTGAATGTACTTTGAGATTAATTTAGGAATTAGTGCATCACTGTCAGGCTATCATAATTCAAGAGGCCACGCGTATCGGTTCAGGCCCCAGTGTACTTTAAATCGTAAACCCAGCAAACTCGTCAAGACAAATACCCAAATGGAACCCCTCATATGAAATTCCCTAGTATTGTGATACAATAAGATTATAAGTTTCTTCAAAAGCTAGTTGATGATAAATTACGTTAATTATTTAAAGTAATTGATTTTATAAACGTCGATCGATGATTAATAAAGATAAATTTATCGGGTTTTAATAAAATTAATTTTTATAATTTATATAAAAATATAATATTTTAGATTTTTAAGAATGTCAAATTGGCAGAAATAACCCTTGGATTATAATTAATTACATAATTAACCTTTATATATAAAAAGTATATAATTTAAATCCCTCAACTTTAAGATTTGGCAAAAGTGACCCTTGGAGTTATAATTTTAAGAAAATGTCATTTTTAGTCCTTATAGTTAATAATTTTCAAAAGTTACAATATATACCCCTATGCATGAAAAATGTATCGTTTTTAGCCAAAATCCATATAATGCGTAGGTTTCATAGAAAAGCAATTTGCAGGGTATAAGCTTATTAATAACTAATATAAATTATGAAAAAGACTTTTATACTAGCTTATAGCTTAGAAAAATGTTTTTGTGTTCAAAATGCAAAACGTGTTCTTTTGGTTTCAAAAAAATTCAACAGGTTAGGGCCTTTTAAGACTGAATAAAACACTAGAGGAAGGATAAATAAACTTTTAGGATCTTTATAACTAAAGCTTATGGTTAAGCTTGTGGATTAAGAGAAAACGCGATTTTAGAGTCTCTATGGCATGTTTGGTTTTAAAACTTTATACACGCACGGTTTTGAGTTCAAAGCTTTTAACAAGAGATTAAACATCATCATATAAGACTAATTAAAGATTAAAAATAGATTTTAAGCTTTATGGCTGATTTCGGCTTATGGTGTTTGAAAATGGTCAATGGGCTGTTTAAGCTTCGTGACCCTAGAATAACAACGTTAGGCGTCTTCTCTTTGGGTTCTTGCTGTCACTCTTGCACTTAGGACTCCTTGATCAGCTTAGAACTTCATTAATAGAAAGATAGAATGATTGAAGGTGTGAGTTTGAAAGTGAAGGGTATGCGTCCCTTTTATAGGGTCGAATGACCCTTGGAGAGTAAGGATACTTGGAGGTTAAGTTTAGGACAGGTATGGAGTGACTAATACAGCTAGAAGTAGTAGAGGGCTATGAGTGTAGTTTAGGGAGTTTGGCAAGTTGGTTTGGAGGTGATTGCCATTTTAGCCGCGGTAGAAGGAAGCAAACAAGGAGGTGATATGGCCACTTGGGGAGCAAGTGTTTTGAGGTACGGTTAAGCAAGCTAATGGCTGAAGTTGGTGAGTCATGGTGATGCTGTTGCTTGATGGGGGTTCAAATGGGGCAAAAGAGGTAAAGGTCCGGTAGATTAAGGCTCGGATAGGGTTTTGTTTTTTCCTCGAGCTTAGGGTTATGGTGGATTAAGTTTGAGGAGGTAGTGGGAGTTTTGTGTTCAGGATTAGTGATTAGGGCGTAGGATTAGGTTTTAGGGCTTAGTTTTAGGTTTAAGGTTAAATTAGGGTTTAGGGTTTTGTTTTAAGGTTTAGGGTTTAAATTTCATGTATATTGGTATAATAAGGAGGGAAATGAAATGTAAATGTTGTACATTGTTTGATTGTAACTTAGGTTGATTAGTTTATACGAAATCTTTAAGAAAAATGAAGGTAAAATGGCTTATTTGGATTCGTGTTTAAAAAGCTTGCACATTGTGCTTTTAGGGACTTATACCTTATTTTGGAGGGAAAATATATTCAACTGAGATACTATGATACTTGTACATGTGCCTTAGTTGCTTGTACATTTACTTTAGATGTTTTCATTACCTAGAATTAGGGTTTAGACGTAAACCTTAACGGTTTAAGCTCATTTGGTAATATCGTTGTGAAAATGATGTTAAATAGATAATATATATGATAAAATGGATAATAGATCATTGACTTGACATGTTATGATGTTTGCTTGACATATTTATATATTGAATAGTCATAGGTAGTTGCGTGAGCTCGTTAACCTTGGTTATGCAAGTTACGTTGCATAATGAGATAAAGCGAAAAATTTCCCTGTAAAAAGATGGTCTATATATAATAGATGGATAGTAAATTGCATCTAGTTTAATAGATGGATATTTACATTGATGAAAATTTACGGGTTGTTATAGTCCTCCCCTTTAAAAGAAATCTCGTCCCGAGATTTAGTTGGATGCAGTAGTGATGTTTGTTAACAGATGCAGATACTTGGCACGAATTCGATCTTCACGTTCCCATGTAAATTCTGGTCCTATTTTAGAGTTCCATCATACTTTGACTATAGGAATACGACTTTGTTTTAGTTGTTTGACTTCTCGATCCATGATCTCCACTGGTTCTTCCATGAAGTTGAGTTTGTCATCGAGCCGAAGCTATTTCATTGGGATGATGAGAGATTCGTCAGATAAGCATTTCTTTAGATTAGAAATGTGGAAAGTATTATGGATACTACTGAGCTTTTCAGGAAGCTCTAGTTTGTAAGCCACTGGGCCAATTCGTTCAAGGATTTTGAATGGTCCAATATACCAAGGGTTAAGCTTTCCTCGTTTTCCAAATTGGATGATTCCTTTACGAGGTGATACTTTTAACATGACACGGTCTCCAACTTGAAATTCTAAAGGCTTCCTTCTTATATTGGCATAACTTCTTTGTTGATCTCTTGTAGCTTGCAAGCATTGTCGAATTTGCACTATCTTCTCAGTGGTTTCATGGACTATTCTTGGTCCTGTAAGTTAAACATCACCAACTTTGGCCCAGCAAATAGGTGATCTGCTTTTTTGACCATACAATGCCTCGAATGGTGCTGCCTTAATGCTGGCATGGTAACTGTTATTGTAGGAAAATTCTATCAATGGTAAGTGTCTTTCCCATCCTTTTCTGAAATCTATAACACATGCTAGAAGCATGTCTTCGAGTGTTTGGATGGTCCTTTCACTTTGTCCATCGGTTTCGGGATGATAAGCCGTACTCATGTCTAATTGAGTACCCAAAGCATTCTGCAAAGATTTCCAGATGCTGGATGTGAAATGACTGTCACGATCCGAGATAATAGATATTGGCACGCTATGCCGGGAGACTATTTCCTTGATGTACAACCTTGCAAGGGTTTCTATACTATTTGTCTCTCGAGTAGGGATGAGATGTGCAGATTTCGTAAGACGATCGACAATGACCCAAATTATGTCATGTCCGCTTGAAGTTTTAGGATGTTTTGTGACAAAATCCTTTGTTATTCTCTCCCACTTCCACATAGGAATCTCTGGTTGTACCAGTAAGCCAGATTCTTTTGACATTCATCCTTTACTCTAGAGCATGTCAAACATTTGCCAACATACTCAGCGATGATTGTCTTCATGTTAGGCCACCAATAGAGTTTCTTTAGATCCTGATACATCTTGTCAGAACCCGGGTGAATAGAATACTTTGATTTATAAGACTCATGCATGATCAAGTCCCCCAGATTACCAAAGAGTGGTAACCAGCTTCGGTTCTTAATACAACAAGTTCTATCAAGACGTATTTCAAATGATTTGTCCATTCCTCATAAGTTCTCAGCCTTGATGTTTTCTTCCTTGAGTGCTTTAGTTTAAGCTTCGAGAATTTATGTGGGTAACTTTGGGTTAATGGTCATAACTAATGACCTAACTCGGAGTGGTTTGATTCGTTCCTTTCGGCTTAAGGCATCTACTACAACATTTTCCTTTCCAGGGTGATAACAAATCTCACAATCGTAATCTGCAAGTAATTCTAACCAATGGCGTTGTCTCATATTTAATTTCTTTTGATTAAGAATATGTTGAAGACTTTTGTGATCGGTGAAAACTGTACACTTTGTACCGTAGAGATAGTGTCTCTAGATTTTAAGAGCAAACACAACTGCTCCTAATTCGAGATCATGAGTGGTATAGTTTTCTTCATTAGGCTTGAGTTGTCAGGATGCATATGCTATAACTTTTTCTCTTTGCACTAACACTGCTCACATACCTTAATGAGATGCATCACAGTAAACAATAAAATCGTCATTTCCTTCTGGTAATGCTAAGATTGGAGCTTCACATAGCTTTTGCTTAAGTAATTGAAAAGCCGACTCTTGATCTTCACCCCAGATATACTTCTTGTTTTTCTGGGTTAATTCGGTCAAAGACCTGGCAATCTTTGATAAATCTCCGATAATAGCCGGTAAGTCCTAAGAATTGGCATACTTCTGTGGGTGTAGTGGGAGATGTCCAATTCTTAACGGCTTCAATCTTGGCAGGATCAACATGAAGTCCCTGACTATCAATTAAGTGTCCAAGAAATTGCATAATATGAATCCAGAAATCACATTTGGAGAACTTGGCATACAACTTCTCTTTCTTGAGTAATTCTAGAAATATTCTTAGATGATTTGCGTGCTCTTCTTTATTACGAGAATAGATGAGAATATCATCGATAAACACTATTACAAATTTATCCAAGTATGGTTTACACACTCGATTCATGAGATCCATAAATACAGCAGGTGCATTAGTTAAACCAAGTGGCATCACTTGAAATTCATAGTGTCCGTATCTTATTTTGAAAGCAGTCTTAGGAATATCTTTATCCCTGACTCTCAGTTGATGATAACCATATCTTAATTCGATTTTTGAGTAAATGCTTGAACCTTGAAGTTGGTCGAATAAATCATCGATCCTGGGTAATGGGTAACGATTCTTTACAGTAAGTTTATTCAACTCCCAGTAATCGATACACATTCTAAAAGATAAGAAGAAAGACGGATCTACTGGATATATACCTTTTGGTTTTTATACAGGATATGAGGCTTAGTCGGGTTTTACTTCGATCACCTTAGATGATCAAAGTTTCACCGTCGATTGGGAATGGACGACTTTCTCATCACAGAGAATTTTGGCATGATACTTAGATAACCAACCCATACCAATGATGACGTCGAAACTATCGAGTTTAATCGGTATGAGATCAATTTTGAAAGGTTGATTTAATAAAGTCAGGGTGCAGCCTTTGATAATGGTATTTGTACTTACTAAGTTTCCGTCAGCCATTTTGATATCATAAAAGGTATCTATTGTAATGGGTGGGATATTTAGCATAGAGGCAAAAGATAAGGATATGAAGCTTCTATCGGCTCTGGAATCAAATAATACTCTAACTACATGTTGGTTTAGGAGAAACATACTTATAACTACATTCGGGTCTTGATGAGCACTCTTATCCCTTAGCAGGTAGGCTCTTCCTTGGGCATTGATGCTGGTCTTTCGGCACTGATTTGTATAATGCCCTTTTTCACCATAGGCATGACAAATAACTGTCACTGGTAGTTGATTACTTCTAGTGGTTGGCCTCTTATTTTAGCAGTTCTTGGTCAAATGACCCACATTGTTGCAAGTATTACACTTAACGGTACAAGGTCCGGTGTGATGTAGAGTACATCTTTTACAAGATGGGAGATTCCCAGCATACCTATTGTTTTTAGCTGGAGTAGCAGCATAAGCTTTGACAGCTTCTTGCCTTCTGTTTTGTTGTGGTTGGTGGTTATTGTAGCGGTTGTTCGTGTTGGTGTTACGGTAGTTGTTGTTGTTGTTAAAAGTTCTTTTGTCATCCAATTTTCATTTGTGGTCACTTGATGCTTGCACTAGAGTATGCTTTGTTACCTGATCCATTAGCCTTTGGGCTATGTTAATGGCTTCCTCTAAAGTTTGAGGTTTAAAGGCGGTAACATTTCCTTCAATGCTTCAAGGTAATCCTCCGATAAAAGCTTCCAGGAGTTTCTCGGTGTTGGGTACCATGTTTGGGCATATGACTGTTAATTCTTGGAATCTTCTAACGTAAGGTTTAAGATCATTTCCCTTTACAGTCAGATTGTAAAGTTCTTCTTCCATTTTTCTGACTTTAGTTCAGGGACAATACTTGTTTGTCAGAAGCTTTTTCAACTCAGTCCAGGTGATTTGATTGGCTTGATCTACTCCCATAGTTTGGGCGTATTCACTCCACTAGGACAAGGCATCATCAGTCAGGGTACCAGTAGCAAATGTCACTTTGTTTTCTTCTGCACATCTGCTACGAGAGAATACTGATTCGGTTTGTTCAAACCAGCGGATAAGGCCAACTGCACCTTCCGTACCATTGAAGTAGCAAGGTTGACAGCTTATGAACTCTTTATAGTTTCCTGTTTTTGCTACAGGAGTTCCAGTAGGACCGGTGTTCCTGTTGGGATTACTAGTATTTGACATTGTTGCAGCTTGTGCTTCCAAAGCCGCAGTGACACTGTCAGCAACTAGTTTTCTGATGGCAGCTTGAGTCATAGTTGGTGCTTCAGATGTTGACGTCCTTTTTGGAGGCATTCTATCAACATAAGATAACATGAGATAAGAATGATATCACAAGTCTTAAAATGCTTAAAAATACAATGCTTATTTTTAAACTTTAAGCATTTTTTACAATAGTGATATTGAAATCATAAATATTTGAATTATCTATGATTTATTTAGAAGTCATGGTATAATGATGTAGATAGAGATGATGATGCATATGATGTAGGATGAATGAATTGGTATTATGAAACAACAAGGTATATAACGGGATTTCCTTTGTATTATAACATGAACAAGTTGCCTTTGTACTGTACATAGTCAAGATTTAACAAGTGTTTTTATTTATACCACACATCTCGTAGCTAGGTTCTAACATAAACTATGACTAGTATCTAATCTAGTAGTTGGATGGTCATTCCATACGGTTCTTGAGTTCGTTGATGGAACCTTGAAGATTTTCCGCATCTATTTGGTGATGAATCTGGATGTCGTTGATAATGTGTCCTAGTTCAGTAATCCTGAAGCGAGCTAGAGAAATCTTGTGGTTACTTCCCATTTGTTTCCTTTGAAGTTTAGTGATTTGAGCATGAGCTTCTTGGAGTTTAGCTACCATAATGTCAAAGTCTTGTTGGATGATGACTTGACCTTTTCCAAGACCTTCGATTTCATTTTCTATGTGTTCAATGCAGTTAAGAGAAAGTTCATCAAGGTGATTTAGGATTTCCTCAATTTGTTCTTCGTGACGCTCCACGCTTGTCTTATGAGAGCTTTCTCCTATCTCAAAGTCTTGAGGTAGGGAAGAAGCAGAGCAAAATAATTAGTTATGGCCTTGTTTCTTAGGTGACAGAAATTCCTCAAGAAGGAAGAATTCTTAAGGATTAAGTTTTGAAGATGGAGGTATAATAGTTGGAGGCGGGATAGGTGATTTTTCAGTATAGAATGCTTGCAAAACCTTCATGTAGGGGTCATCATGAAAAAGCGAAAGAGTTGGTAAAGCTAGTGGAACTATTCCAAATGAGTTGGAAGAGCTAGAATAAGTTTTCCCTGGTGAAGTTAGGACATAATCCGAAGAAGCTGGGATAAAGACCGGGAAGTTAGAGGAAAAGGCATCCTCAATATTGGAAGTAGGATGGTTGAGAGAATACATCGTTCTGTTAACAACCCAGCGGTAAATAACATAACTTATATAATAGTATTATAGTTATGTATCTTTACATACCATTCTAGAAAATGAAGCAGCACGGAGGACTTTCTTGGATGGAAAAAAGAAAAGTAGTTATAGTTAAGGTTTCAACCTTGTTCTCTATAACTGTGGCTCTTGATACCAATCTATAACACCCCCATTTTTTACATATAGCAGCGGAAGCTAATCTAGGGTGTTATTTCATAGTACAGCAGTCATAATCATAGAAAACGAATCAAACGTTTTGGAAAAAGTTGTTATCATTCATTTATTCATCAGAGTTTTTACAAACAGAGGTCCCAAAATCTACAAGAAATCAAAAGTTTGAATGATAACGGTTTAGCCATCTTTAAGTCCGTGCCACTTCGTGCCATATGATGCTTAATTACCTAAGATAGACATGCTAAAAAGTCAACACAATGGTTGAGTGAAATTCGTAGGTTTATAATAAACAGTTTGAATACAAGTTCAATAGTGGGTTACGTTGTTATACACCCGTAGTTTGTAAAATAATATTATTGCCCTAAGCTCATGACACCGAGGCCTTGGGATAATCAATAATCATAAGTAATTGCCCCAACGGGTGCCTTTGCCAAAACAAACGCATAGTTATTCAAATGAAGTGCTATTGGTTACCAACAGTATAGGTACACCAACGGGGAAGTCCAATCCTAAATAGATTTATTCACAGCATTCGCGCTCACTCCGAAGAGTAATTAACGGTTCATGATAATGGGGTCTTAAATGGCAAAATTAGGGACTTAGGCAATAATGTATCAGGATAGCATACAGAAAAATACTTGCATTCGGTTTATAGCATGTATCCCCCCCGCGGGTTTATGAAATGTTTGAAAAAGTTAAATGCGAGGCTATGAACTCACCTTAACAGTACAGGGAAATCTGATTGATGGCAAAAGTATTTGAAATGAAAGTAACGGCTTCGTCACGCAACCTGGGGTAATATGTCAAGTCTTAGTTTGATTGATTATGTTTCAAAACTTTATAAAGTTTAATGTATATCTTTGATTGATTAATTTATGGAATTATTGCATCACTGTTCAGGCTATCATAATTCAGAGGCCACGCGGTATCGTTTGAGGAGCCAGTGTACTTTAAATCGTAAACCCAGCAAACTCGTCAAGACAAATACCCAAATGGAACCCCTCATATGAAATTCCCTAGTATTGTGATACAATAAGATTATAAGTTTCTTCAAAAGCTAGTTGATGATAAATTACGTTAATTATTTAAAGTAATTGATTTTATAAACGTCGATCGATGATTAATAAAGATAAATTTATCGGGTTTTAATAAAATTAATTTTTATAATTTATATAAAAATATAATATTTTAGATTTTTAAGAATGTCAAATTGGCAGAAATAACCCTTGGATTATAATTAATTACATAATTAACCTTTATATACATAAAGTATATAATTTAAATCCCTCAACTTTAAGATTTGGCAAAAGTGACCCTTGGAGTTATAATTTTAAGAAAATGTCATTTTCAGCCCTTATAGTTAATAATTTTCAAAAGTTACAATATATACCTCTATGCATGAAAAATGTATCGTTTTTAGCCCAAAATCCATAATAATGTATTTTTCAATATAAAAAGCAATTTGCAGGTTATAGCTTAATAAAATAAGCTAATATAAATTATGAAAAATAGCTTTTACAAGCTTATAGCTTATAAAAATGGTTTTTGTGTTCAAAATGCCAAAACGAGTTCATTTGGTTTCAAAAATTAATTCAACAGGTTAGGGCTTTTAAGACTTGATAAAACACTGATAGGAAGGATAAATAAACTTATTAGGATAGCTTATAATAACAGCTTATGGGTTAAGCTTGTGGATTAAGAGAAAACGCGATTTTAGAGTCTCTATGGCATGTTTGGTTTTAAAACTTTATACACGCACGGTTTTGAGTTCAAAGCTTTTAACAAGAGATTAAACATCATCATATAAGACTAATTAAAGATTAAAAATAGATTTTAAGCTTATAGGACATGATTTCGAGCTTATGGTTTTGAAAATGGGTCGAATGGGGCTTTTTAGCTTCGTACGCCTAGAATAACAACTTTAGGGCTTCTTCTCTTGGTTTCTTTGCTTCACTCTTGCACTTAGGACTCCTTGATCAGCTTAGAACTTCATTAATAGAAAGATAGAATGATTGAAGGTGTGAGTTTGAAGTGAAGGGTATGCGTCCCTTTTATAGGGTCGAATGACCCTTGGAGAGTAAGGATACTTGGAGGTTAAGTTTAGGACAGGTATGGAGTGACTAATAGCATCTAGGAAGTGAGTATGAGGGGCTATGAGTGTAGTTAGGGAGTGTTGGCAAGGTTTTTGGAGGGTGATGTGTCCTTGGTTTAGCCGCGGGTAGAAGTAAGCAAACAAGGAGGTGAGAAAGCAACTTGGGGAGCAAGTGTTGAGTTGAGGTACTTTTAAGCAGCTATGGGCTGAAGTAGGTGAGTCATGGTGATGCTTGGTTGCTTGATTGGTTTTCAAATGGGTCAAAAAGGAGGGAAAAGGGGTGCCGGTAGGATTAGGGCTCGAATAGGGTTTTTAGGTTTTTCTTCGAGCTAGGGTTTAAGGTGGATTAAGGTTTATGATTAGTGTTAGGATTATAGTTTAGTGTTTAGGATTGGTGATTAGGGCTTAGGATTAGGTTTTAGGGCTTAGTTTTAGGTTTAAGGTTAAATTAGGGTTTAGGATTTTGTTTTAGGGTTTAGGGTTTAAATTTTATGTATATTGGTGTAATAAGGAGGGAAATGAAATGTAAATGTTGTGCATTATTTGCTTGTAACTTAGGTTGATTAGTTTATACGAAATCTTTAAGAAAAATAAAGGTAAAACGGCTTATTTGGATTCGTGTTTAAAAAGCTTGCACATTGTGCTTTTAGGAACTTGTACCTTATTTTGGAGGGAAAATATATTCAAATGAGATGATATGATACTTGTGCATGTGCCTTAGTTGCTTGTACATTCACTTTAGATGTTTTCATTACATAGAATTAGGGTTTAGACGTAAACCTTAACGGTTTAAGCTCATTTGGTAATATCATTGTGAAAATGATGTTAAACAGATAATATATATGATAAAATGGATAATAGATCATTGACTTGACATGTTTTGATGTTTTCTTGGCATATTTATAGATATAATAGTCATAGGTAGTTGCGTAAGCTCGTTAACCTTGGTTATGCAAGTTACGTTGCATAATGAGATAAAGCAAAAAAATTCCCTGTAAAAAGATGGTTTATATATAATAGATGGATAGTACATTGCATCTAATTTAATAGATGGATATTTACATCGATGAAAATTTATGGGTTGTTATAGAAGGGGTTGAAGAATGAAAAAGAAATGTAAGGATAAAGGGTGAAAAGAAATAAACCCTCCATACACTTAGGCAGAAACCAGGTCAATACATCTACTGTCAGAAACACTAAGTTGTTGTCTAGTAATAAAGACAGTCGTCATGGACCGAGTGACACAATCCACAACCTTTCCCTAGCCATTCAAGGTCTCTCAACAGACTCTTGTTTCATTTCTCACGGAGATTACATGTGTTTCTATCAACTTTCTTACTCCGAGTTAGTTGATATTGAAAAGGTGGCAGTCTGCTCCAGCCTTCAACCACTAAAACTAAAGTGCACTATTGAGTCTAGAGCCAACGAGATCATCCATAAATCTCATTACGACACTATTCAAATGTATTTGTTATTCATACACCGTGATAACAAGATATATATTCAAAGTCCTACGCATTATCCTTGTGATTTTGCCAGAACATCTGAGTGACTTAAGTATGCACAGTGAATATGGAAATCCTGCTTGATCCAACATCAAACAAGCTCATGGTAGGTGACTTGTATGATTCTATACGAATCAAACTTGTAACAACTGGAAAGAAATGATGGTGCGATTCTACAAGAATCAAACTTGTTCCAGGTTATGAATCGACGATTGATGATGAATTTTTGAAATGATTAACATTCTTGATGTGTCACAAAACCACTTTAGCAAGTGACACGTCGATTGATTTTCAAATCAATTTTTCTATTCAATCGGTGAGACATTAACTCACTGGTTCACTCTTATCGTGTTGTCTTTGAGACGTTCCAATAATGAGAACATGATGAGTACGATGAATCTAATACACATATGTTAGAAAGATTCAATACTTCAAGCAGGAAATCCTGTCAAGGAGATTCTTCTTAAATTGAATCTACCTGATCACAGGTCGATCCTCATGGATTAGAAGGTTACTCCAACCAAACACGGGCGAATGACAAATCTATATTCGTCCCCCCACTTTATTGCTAATTGTTTTAATGCAGGATACTTAAAGATGGAGGTAGATGTACATGATTCCAGCTGTCAAAAGGATTCATAACCACATGCTCATACCCGACCGACAAATATAAAGACATCATGAAAGCTCAAGTACATGTTTCAAGACTTCTGCTAATCTGATACCGTATGTCCTTCTTAAAGAAACGAAGTGTTAAAGTTAAAGAACATCAAGAAAGATGCAATATTAAAGCTTTTCAAGTTGACAAATCAAGAATGGTATGAGCATGTCGGTCCAAAAGTCACAAGTCACAAGATGGAAAAGTTTACAAGATGGTGAAAAGAGATTATGCTTGGTTGATGATCTCAAGGTGTTCAAGATCACATATTCACTTACAAGTCAAGCTAAAGGAACAAGCTCAAGCCTAAAAGTCAAATGATCACTACGCCATATTCACAAGATAAAGAAAAGAAAAAGAAGTTTGCGAGCACAAGAACGAAGACCTTCATAGTATGCTAGGTTTAAGCTTTTGTAAAATGGAGTGACCTCCATTAGGGGGAGATTGTTAGGAACAAAAAAGTGTCGGTCACTTCCATAGATATCTTTAGATAGCTCGTATAGTTATTTTTGGAAACTTAAGTATGCTAGTAAGCCCAAGGCCCATGGAAAGCCCATGAGCCCTGATATAACATTTTTATACACGTATAATATAATATAATAAGTATAGAAAATTACCAAGGTACCCTTGAGGACAAAGGTAAAAAGGTAAATCTTCACAAATATATATAATATTGCGTATATTAACCGGGAAGTATGATTCCCGGGTCGTTTCCCCAACGACTTGTGAAATTGAAACCACGTTCTGTGTGTGGCGATAGGATGAATTGAAACCAAAGATCCGTTTTGATTACTATAACTACTAGTGAAAGCAACTATAATACAATACGTATATAAACCGGGAAGTATGATTCCCGGGTCGTTATCCCCCAATGACTTGTGAAATTGAAACCACGTTTGATGTTCGGACAATGATTTGAACTGGAAACAAAAGATTGATTTGATTGTCTACTTTTAAAAATTAAAATTAACAAATTCTAACAATTAAGGATGAAGACAAAGAACGGGAAATAAAAAATTAACTAAAAACGCAAAACGAGACCCTAAACGGAGGTCAAAAACCCTAAATTACTAAAAATAAACCTAACTTAAATTTTTCTTTTTAAATGGACTCTATTTGACTAAAAAGTAAGTTTAAAGAAAACTAGAACAAAAACGGAGTTAAAATGAGCGTTAAAACACGAAAAACGAGAACGGGAACGAATCCCGTTCTTTAAAAAACAAAATTTTGCAAATTAGACCCTACAAAATCAAAACTAATTTTCCTATGAACTTTATGATAAATGAAAATTTTATAAAAAAGATTTATATTTTTTTGATTATTTTTCTATTTTTTATGATTTTTTTAACTTTTTAATGAAAATAAATGTTTAAAAATACTAAACGAACTATGAAAATAAATAGCTTATACTAATTAAAACCTAGGAAAAATAAGCTTGAGGTCACAGCTTAATGAATAAGCTGCGAAATAAGCTATAACAGCTTATAAGCTAAAATGGGCTAAATGTGTATAAGAATTAAGTGAAGGGAGATGTGGTTGGATGAGTTATTGAAGCAAAACGGTTAAGTCATTGGTGTTGTGTGTTAGAGGACACGAGTTCATGTCTGGGCATACACCCTTTTTTTTTGAATACTCAAAAGAACTAAGTTGTAGATTAAGCTATTTTGAACAACTTTAACAAAACAACTATAAGCTAAAAGTCAATATTAAGCTCTCCAACAGCTTGTGAAGAGGCTGTTTACAGAAACAAAGCTTTTGAGAGTTAAAAAGCTAAATTTCACTTATTTGCTTGCACACAATTCAATTTAAGACCATTTTCATTAATTCCAACTGTTTTGAAAAGCTTATGATATATAGAAGCTAATTTTAATAAGCTACCTTAACTGAAAACACTTTAAGACCTCTAAATCTATTGATTAAATCAGCAAACTCAGGAAAAAGCACTTAAAAATCAAAAACCAATTAAGCTAAAATCTACAATAAGCTAAGACAGAAGCTGAGCTTTTGAAAACTAGATAAACAACTTATAAGCTATAATTCTAATCCATAAAATCTAATCCTATAAGCTAGAAATCTAAATTTAGAAGCTAATTACTAGTTACTACTGTTTTTGGCTTTTTAGGAATTTTAGAGAAATTTAAAAGCTAAATTTAACTAGTAAACAAGCTAGATTATTAAAAACCAGTTTTAATCTAACTAATCCTATATGTAAACTAAAGATCTACTGAGTTTTGAAAGCTAAAAACTATTCAAGCTACCTAAAATCCTAATCCAAATGGACTGCAGTCCTTGACTGCAGTTCTAACTACTGATGCACTTGGTGAAATGGCAAATCCAATATGCAGGAGACCTTAAGGGTCAATCCTGCACTAGACACACCACTTAGGTGTGTATAAACACAAAATAAACAAATACCAAGCTCAAGAAAGCTTGGATCCAAAAAACTTTATACTAGCAAAACTAAGAAATTTCTCCTGTTGCTAAGACTAAGAAATTAAGCCTCAAAATGTGTTTAAGCTCAAACTAATCCTACAAACCTTTTCATAACTTATTTAATAATGAAATAAAAGCTGGCCAAAGTATAAACACCAATTCATATTG
Organism: Tanacetum coccineum; assembly: GCA_026074375.1. Classification (NCBI taxonomy): domain Eukaryota; kingdom Viridiplantae; phylum Streptophyta; class Magnoliopsida; order Asterales; family Asteraceae; genus Tanacetum; species Tanacetum coccineum. The sequence goes on from BQNB010033832.1 coordinate 33,706, forward strand.
ACTTCTTGAGGTCAAACAGCACTAAACCAAACAGTCCTTTAACATTGACAAAATTCATTTAAGCTTGAAATTTTAAAATTTAGTTACTAAAACCTTAATACCAGATAGCAATTAGCTTATGACTAACCTAATGAGCTTATATTAATAAGCTAATAATCAAGAAACACAAATCTAAGAACTAAGCTAATTATTTTTCGGTTTTTATAATTTATAAGACAAAATGAGAAAGAAAAAAAAAACAAAGATCTAATCTACTAGACTAGAAAACAGATAACAAAGCATGATCAATAAGCATAATGAAACAGATATAAGCTCAAATAAGCAACTAGATAAGCAAATAAGCAGATCTACACTAAGTATTTAAAAATAGGAAAAATAAAAGAGAACTTACAATTATCCTTAGCTAAACAAATGATCAATATGATCAAAGAGCTTATCAACAGCTCTAGCTTATCAATGATAAGCTAGTAAAAGTCCTTGGAAGCTCTTCCATTGTTAGCTTCCCTTCCAAAAGTCCAAAGTCCATTAAGCAAAAGTACTTATCTTATTTTACCCATTTGAATAGATTAAATGAACAATTGAGCTCAATCACAAGCTTAGAGACTTGTGAGAGCTTAAGATGAGCTTATGACAAGCTTATGAAACAGTAGCATATCTTTTGAGAGATTAAAAGCTTATGAAAATTTAGATAAAAGAAAAATTGATTTCATTAACTTCAAAAATAGATTACAATGAACTTAAAAGCTGATTACAATGACTAAATTTGGAGATTACAAAGTCTAAAGCTTTAAAAGCTAATCACTATTTAAACTAAAATTTTAAAAGTTAAGCTAAAAAAAACTAGAAAAGAGAAAAAAATAATATATCGTGTGTGTGAGTGAATGAGTCCTTTTATAGCCCCCTTTAGAAGCTTCTTGGTGCAGGTTCAGTTACACGCTCCTCTCAACATTGGCCTTTGATCATCTCTCAATCATTGGATGCCTATTTCCCATCGTTGGATTAGATTTTTGTCACATGCATTGCCAGCGTGGCAATCCGTGTTTGTGACACCTTTGTGCTTCTTCTGTGAGTGTATATAGTACAAATCCCATCATTCCTTATGTTTCTTTCATGATCCATGTGTAATTCTTCATTAGGGCTTGACCAATAAGATTGCTTGGGTGACGTTTTCCTCTGTCAAGGTGTACTTTGACACTTGGATTGCCCTTTCTAGCCCTTAATTGTGAATTGCCCTTTGATTTGACATTGGGTAATTTGGGGAAGGAGATGAACAGTAAAAACTGTTTCTCCCATCCTTTTTTTACTTATAAGGGTGCGTTTGATTTGTGTTTGACCCGATTTAAAAAGTTTGTTTGACTTTTTGGGTTTGGGCCGGGTTTATAAGAAATGGGCTTGGATTTGTTTTTGGGTTATAAATAGATAACGAACGTTATATCTTATATTATAAAGAGATAACGACCGTTAGGGTTTAGGGTTTAATTTGTAATTTGGTGATTTATGAGGGACTGTTTTTGGAATTTTGGGTTTTGTCATCTTGTAAGTTTTGACCAAGGGTTGACTAAGGCTTTGACTTAAGTTGACTTTTTGTCTTTTCAAAGCTTTCTCCCGGCTTTTTGCGTGCTCTTCCGTTCCCATATCCGTGTTTGCCCGGTTTTGACTGTTTTCTTGTGATTTTTGCTTTATCCGTACCTACACAATCATAAAGACAAAACAAGCAGTATTCAAGCATTTAAAGCATAATTTTGTCTTTTTAGGGCCTATTTTGATATAAAATGGATATGTGTTTTCACACATATCAAAATTTCCCAAACTAAGTGATTGCGTGTCCTCACACAATGTTATATGCCTTATAACCAAATACCTCAAAACTTCCCCAAACTAAATCTTGGAAAAGTAGAAAAGATTTTTGTGGAGAGAGTTAAGAAATCACAAGTTATAAAACACCCCTTTTCCAATTTTTTTTAATAATATAACTGAGATTATTTCGACTTTCGTTATTTTCATAACTGTTAGGGATCATAGAACAAGATGCATTTCGATCCGAGAATGCCCCCAAATAGGATAAATTCATCGTCCCCGACTTTTCACTCGCTCCAAACCAAGCTTAAAACAAAATCATAGCTAAATATCAGTAAGGATGCTAACACTACTCATATTTGCAACTTGTGAACTTTTTACTCCCGACATTTATTATATCTTAAGTGAGTGTGCTATTTTGAATTTCAACCATGGATCAACTTTTTTCAACATACTATGCTTTACGTTCCATCTTAGAATAATGAGTTTGAAAGCGAGATCATCTCATGTAGCGACTTTCGTCTCGGCACATCCCAACCTTACGGCTAATTGACCCGCCTTTCAAAAAAACTCTCAGGTTTTCTGGATATTCATAGCTTATAAAATAGAATAGTCAAAGTGCAAAATCATATTTGAATATAACAAAAAGAAGTCAATTATTAATTTAATTTAACTATTTAGACATTTATGCAACAAACTTTTATCAGTCTCGGATCTTTATTATTCTTACTATGGGCTTTCTTTAGAATACTACCACATCGGTTGTGAACCGGCAAGAGGTAGTAAACTTTTATCAGCCCACAGTTTTTATTATTATATTTATTTTTTATTTTTTTTATTATATTTTTTATTCTTATTTCTTTTTTTTCTTATTTTTTTTAGTTTTATTTTTTATTTATTTATAAGACTTATTTTTGAAAAATTCAAGTATAAATTTGAACTAAGACGAAAATTTTTGCTATATATTACATAAAAAATTGTTGATTTAAGTTTAATCTCCAAAAACAGCATGTATATTAATCCGGTTAAGAGCTTATGTGAGAAAAAGCAACAAGTTACATACATGAGCTCTTAGGATTTCCAAATAATCCTTGTTTAGCATCCTACTCATACTTAACTCTATCATTTTTCGTTCTTCGCGAATTAGCGAACGCTTAGCCTAAAAGTTAAGGAACAAGCTAGAGCTCAACACGCTCGATCGGGTCAAAATTTACTCTTATTCTTACCCAGCAAGAAAGTCAAAATTGTGACAAAAACACTTATTTTATTTTTTTGAAAATTTTGTGGGAAAACGGGGTACGTGAGAACAACGGGTAAAAGTAGGCAAGATCATATCAAAGATATACTACCTCATACTAAAATCAAACATTGTCCTCAATGTTTCCTAGCCTAAGACTTAAAAACCCCATACTAGAATTCAAAAAGTCGAATGCATAACTAAAACATGAAGAAAGTATCACAAATATCTTAAGCCATTTTTGGTAACCGAGTCACATAGCTTGACTCGATCCCTGAATTCATTCTTCCTTAGGGAGAGCAATACTTGGAATAAGAAACTTCCATTGAAAACACCACCGACTCTAGATAAGAAAAATGAAAAATGAAGATGCCGGGGTCAAAAACGAGATCCTCACTCCCGAAAGAGAGAACAAAAGGAGAATCCTCGGGGTAGGTGAAAAATGGGAGAAAAATCTGAACACCTTCTTCTAAGTTGAAACAAGCCTCTTTGTTTAACACATCAAAGTTGTTTATCACGGCCGTATCAGGCTCAAGGCGAATCTTAACATCTGGTGGTTCCGGAGGAGGTTGAGGAGCTGACGGGTTGTCTTGATGATCAAGGTTAGGTGACTCATGTTCGGGAAGGAAAGTAGAATTATCTTCATCTTCGGAATCATCATTCTCAACACCTGGTGGAATTAAATCACCCGGAAAAATATCGATCTCTTCTTGAACGGGGATAGGAGATGTGATAATTGAACTTGGATTAGCATGAAAACTTTCCGGTGATTGGGAAGTTGAAATCTCACAAAGCAAAGTCATAAGACTAAGATATTCCTCATGTTCTCTAGCAATCCTCGAAGGAAGTGTAATGATTTCTCCGGCGAACTCATGGTGAAGAGGATCACTCCTTGGAGAAAAAGTAATCGAAGTATTATGGATGGATTCATTTTGTTTTGGTTCATGATCAAAAATCACTTCGGGAGAGAGATTATGGGTGGTATCATCACTAAACAGACTTTCCAGAAAAATTACGTCTCCTTCCGAATCATAATAACCTTCCTCAAAATTAGAAGAAACTTCCATGGCTAGAAAAGCATCGATCTCATCAATATCGACTTCTGGATCGGAACACTCAACCTTATCGGACAAAGGTGTGTTAAGTAAAACTGGCTCATCGGAATTTGAAACGTTGGAGTTCTCGTTTTCGACATCTTCCACCATCTCGTCAAAGAGAGGATTTTCGTTACTGGAGTTGAAGTTATCATCAAATTCGAAAAGAGGGTTTGAATAAACTTGAAAATTTTCTTCTTGAACACCTTTTTTAAGAAGAGTGAGTTCATCGGTGAACTCCTCAGGATTATCACTAGTCTTCACCGGAGAAGAACTAGGAGGAAGAGCATCGGAATGAATAGTGGTACTGCCACTAAATGGCTCATCTTTCGAAAAATCAATGACAGAAATAGCGTGAGCAAATTGCTTATTCTTGCTTTTCTAAGATTTTTCAGCATAAAAAACAAGTTCATCACTTCCTACTCTTAATGTTAATTTTTGCAGTGTGAAGGAAAGGTCTCCCTAAAATAATAGGCACTCTCGGGTCTGGTTCAAAATTAACCACAACAAAATCAGCAAGAAAAATGAAACCATCAACTCTAACTACAACATCCTCGGCTATGCCTATTGGGTGCATAACGGAACGGTTAGCAAGCTCGAGTGTCATTCGGGTGGGTTTCAAAGCTCCAAGCCCAAGTTGCTTGTAGATAGAATGAGGCAAAAGATTTATGCTAGCTTCGGAATCGGCTAAAGCATTAGTTGATTTACAATCAAGTTTATTTATTGTAAAAATCTATTCGTCGACGTTTAGTTGATCTAATCGACTAAATTGTGATGTCAACGTACAAATCTTTAAATACAACGAAATATACTCAAAAATATTGAATCTTAATAAAATAATTTATAACATATGCACACATAACAAGAGATAAATGATCAAACATAAAAGATAATAAATATGCTAAAAGTATTTATTAAAGAAATCCACATCATTCATGTTATTCGAAACAACAACTATTAGCCAGGAGATGGAAATAAACTAACAGTTGTTCTAAAGAATTCAAACAATAAACATAGTTAGATGAATCTTCTAAATATCTTCAAGCAATGACACTATCACGTGAATTCACATAACCAACCACACTCTTTTTCCCTAGCAACTGCACATTTCAAAAATGTTAGTTCCATAACTGTGAATCTAAAATTAAAAAAATAGATAGAAAAATTGTTATGCATACCTTCCACATCTGGACAGCTTCCGTAGCCATCCATAGCCTGAAAAAGTCGAAACTTTTCCTCATTCATGCGAATACCCTTCGCACACAATTCATGCACCATATCTTTTCCACATTCCATGCAAACAATATACACCAAGTGTGATAACCCATCCAGTCAGAATCCAACAGGAACTAATGAAGTTCCTATTAGTGGATAATTAGGCTCAAGCCCGACTTGTGGGTTTGGGTCCATTAGGGTTTTGCTTATGGTTCCACTCTATATATTGTGGCTCAATTTGTCTTCAGGTTCATCCAGTTCATCAAGCTCAAATACTGAGGTACAAAATTGCTCTAAAGAATGTTTAGAATCTTATCAATCTCTTCAAAAACAGTATGATCAACAGTGTGATGCTCTTAAAAAATATAATCTTGAAATCAATTAGGCTTAGAATCTCTAGAAGCTAGAATTGTTGTTCATCAAAAAATATGAAGATGTTTATGAGAAAGACATTGCATTTTTGAAATATGATGTTAAGGTAAGAGATAATTCTATAACAGAGCTTAAAAATCAGTTAGCAGAGGCTTTAAGAAAAAAAGATGATTTAAAACTAAAATTAGAAAAGTTTGAAACATCATCTATGAAGCTAACTAAACTGATAAACAATCAAATAAGTGTTAATAACAAGTCTGGTGTTGGATTTGACAGCCAAATGAATGAAAATGAATTGCATGATTATTATCTGAATAAAAGTGAAGTGTTTTGAAAGGCATATGATATTATGTGAAAGAGATGAAGAAGAAAATAATCAAGTAAATGATAGTTTAAAGAAGGTGAGGATATCATCAGTTTCGCGCCTTCCTATACTTGGAAATACATGCCCTCAATCCTGATTATCCTTTGCTGGATTAGATGATTCGACTATACACTAATTGAGTAAAACTATTCTCTAGTGTGCCTAGAATTGAATCAACTGCATCTAAGTCTAGTAAGGATAGTTTGGAAACAAACCTAAAAAATGTTAGGCATAGTGCTCCTATTATTGAAGAGTAGGAGTCTGATAGTGACGAATGATTGGTGTTTTAGACCTTCAATTGAATAGAATAAACCTAGTTATGCTAAAATCAATTTTGTTAAATCAGATGAAAATACAGGAAATCTTTTTTTGAACAAAACAATAATAGGCAAAGCTGAAGAACCCTTCAGGAAAAAGTCAGAGTTCCTAAGGTTGATAAAGAAATGTGGAAATGGACAAATGACTCGAAACCTAGGGGATGATTTTTGAGTTTTAATAAAAAGCCTATTTTTGTATGTGGAAGTCTCAACCATTTAATCAAGGACTGTAACTTTTATGAGAATAAAATGGTTGGAAAATCTGTGTTGAATAACAAGGGAAGGGTTACTGGTCAAAGGGAAGTTAGACCAGTATGGAACAATGCTCAGAGGGTGAACCATCAAAACAAATTGACTCACCCATATCCTAAAAGGAATTTTGTTCCAAACAGCAGTTTGCAACAAAGTCTGGAAACTAGGCTCAGTTTAATGTTTGCTAAGCAAAGTTCTCCAAGTGCAGCAACATCAATTAGTACTGCCAGGCATATTAATACTGATGCATCTAAACCAAGAGTGAATGATGCATCACCCATAAAATATTCTTATTTTAAAGCACATTTACCATTGAGAAGGCCTTTTAACAAAAAATCAGCAGTTAAAACTAATAATTTTAAAGAAAAAGTTATATTGTTAAGCTTAATAATGTAACTACTGCTGGGCCAGAAGTAGTAGTTAGTACTGCTGAGGGAAAAAGGGAAAATGTTGTTAAGTCCTCAGCATGCTAGATTTTGTAAGACCAACCAGAAAGTAATTGACCAAATTCCAAAAAATTGGATCCATACATTCCTAAAAGAATTGACTATGTTGTATCCTCAAGGCAGGACTCAAGTCGTGTGATGGCTTGGGTCCCCAAGAGAAACTAATTCTCTTATTTTGAGTGCAGGGTAATCCACAATATGCTTTACAGGATCAAGGGATTTTTGATAGTGGATGCTCTAGGCATATGACTGGGAACAAGTCCTACCTAACAGATTATCAAGACATTGATGGAGGATTTGTTGCATTTGCTGGAAGTCCTAAAGGAGGTTAAAATACTAGAAAAGGTAAAATTAGGACTGGGAAATTAGACTTTGAAGATGTATACTTTGTAAAGGAACTATAAGATTAATCTTTTCTCTGTCCTCACAAATTGTGTGGACAAGAAAAACAATTGTTCTTTTCACTAAGACTGAATGCTTGTTTCTAGTCTCATTGACATTAAGCTACTTGATGAAAGTCAAGTCTTGCTAAATTACCCAGACAAAACCAACAATGTACAGTTTTGATCTAAATAATGTTGATCCTTCAAGAGGAATGACTTTTTTAATTGCAAAGGCTACAATAGATTGAGATCTAATTTTATGGCATAGGAGCTTGGTCATATAAATTTTAAAACTATGAACAAACTTGTGAGGGGAAACCTTGTTAGAGGCTTACCTTCAAAGTTTTTTGAAAATGACCATTCTTGTGTTTACTCTGTCAGAAAGGGGAAAGACAACAAAGGCCTCTTAATAGACCAAGCTTGTAAGCTCTATAGCCAATCCCTACAAATGTTCCAAAGACTTATTTTGGCCAACATTTTGTAAGGAGTAAACAATCACAAGATATATTGCCTTGTTGTCACTGAGACTATAGTGTTAGTTTGAGGTTTTCTTTTTTCGCCACTAAGAGAGACTGTGGTATCCTTAAAATCTTTTATTACTGGCAAGAGGCATAGAAAACCAAATAGATCATAAGGTTAAAATCATCAGATGTGACAATGGAACTGAGTTTAAAAATAATGACTTAAATTAGTTGTGTGGGATGAAAGGGATTAAAAGGGAGTTTAGTGTTGCCAGAACTCCACAACAAAATAGAGTTGCTGAAAGAAAGAATAAGTCACTGATAGAGGCAGCTAGGACTATGCTAGCAGATTCATTATTACCTACTATATTTTGGGCTGAAGCAGTTAATACTTCTTGTTATGTTCAGAATAGGGTTCAAGTGACCAAGCCTCACAACAAGACACCTTATGAACTATTACTTGGTAGACCACCTAGTATAAGCTTTATGAGACCTTTTGGGTGTCCTGTGACTATTCTTAATACCTTAGATCCCCTAGGCAAATTTGATGGGAAGGCTAATGAGGGGTTCTTGGTTGGATACTCTATAAATAGCAAGGCTTTTAGGGTATTTAACACTAGAACTAGGAAGGTAGAGGAGAACCTCCACATAAACTTTCTTGAAAACAAACCAAATGTTGCAGGGAGTGGTCCAGAATGGCTCTTTGATATTGATTCACTGCACTGACAAAATCTATGAATTATGAGTCAGTTACTGCAGGAAATCAAACTAATGGTGATACAGGTATAGAGAAAAATGTTAATGCAGGGCAAGCTAGACAGGAGAAAGCATCTGATCATGAATACATACTGCTACCACTCATGCTTTCTAATTCTTCACTATCTTCAAGTTCTCAGAGCATAGATAATAAGGATGCTAATGAGGTACCAGGAAAAGGAGATGATGATTTAAGTGAAAGCAATGATCAAGAAAGGATTGATAGCAGTACTAATGATGTTAATACTACTAGGCTAAGTATTAATACTGCCAGTGAAAATATTAATACTGGTAGTCCAAATATTAATATTGCTAGTCCTATTCCTAATGATTCAAGTATGCAATCTTTGGAAAACACTGGCATATTTGATGATGCCTATGATGATAGAGAAGTGGGTGCAGATGCTGACCTTAACAACTTGGGAACCACCATGAATGTTAGTCCTATTCCCACAACCAGAATTCACAAGGATCATCCTAAAGACCAGATCATTGGAGACATAACTTCAGCTACTCAAACAAGGAGGATGACCAAGATTTCTAAAGAACATGCTATGGTCTGTTACATCAAAAAGCAGAGGAGCAAAAATCACAAAGATTATCAAAACTGCCTATTTGCCTGTTTTCTCAAACAAATAGAACCCAAGAAGGTGATTCAAGCTTTGACAGATCCAAGCTGGATCGAAGCAATGCAAGAGGAGCTTCTGCAATTTAAACTTCAAAAGGTTTGGACTCTGGTGAATCTTCTTAAAGGCAAGAGGGCTATTGGAACTAAGTGGGTATATAGAAACAAGAAAGATGAGAGAGGAATTGTAGTTAGAAACAAGGCAAGACTGGTTGCACAAGGTTATACCCAAGAAGAAAGGCATTGATTATGATGAGGTTTTTGCTCCTGTTGCTAGAATTAAAGCAATCGGGTTATTTTTGGCCTATGCATCATTTATGGGGCTTATTGTATACCAGATAGATGTGAAGAGTGCCTTTTTATATGATACTATTGAAGCAACCTCCTGGTTTTGAAGATCCATAGTTCCCTGATAAGGTTTATAAGGTAGAAAAAGCTTTATATGGTCTACATCAAGCTCTTAGAGCCTGGTATGAGACCTTGTCTACCTACTTATTAGAAAATAGATATAGAAGAGGCACTATTGATAAGACTCTATTCATCAAGAAGGACAAAAGTGATATCTTGTTAGTACAGGTGTATGTTGATGATATCATCTTTGGGTCTACAAAGAAGTCTTTGTGTGTTGAATTTGAGCAGATGATGCACAAGAGATTCCAGATGAGTTCTATAGGGGAGCTAACTTTCTTCTTAGGATTACAAGTACAACAGAAGGAGGATAGAATCTTCATTAGCCAAGACAAGTATGTGGCTGATATTTTGAAAAAGTTTGATTTTGTCACTGTGAAGACAGCAAGCACTCCTATGGAGTCTAACAAGGCATTGGTCAAGGATGAAGAGGTTGAAGTTGTGGATGTTCACTTATACAGATCAATGATTGGATCATTGATGTACTTAACAGCTTCTAGGCCTGACATAACATTTGTTGTTTGTGCTTGTGCAAGGTTCCAAATTACTCCTAAAATCTCACATCTTCATGCAGTGAAGAGGATCTTTAGATACTTGAAAGGTCAACCTAAATTGGGCCTTTGGTATCCTATGGATTCACCATTTAACTTGGAAGCTTTTTCTAATAGTGATTATGCTGGAGCTAGCCTTGACAGGAAATCCATAACAAGAGGTTGTCAATTTCTTGGCAAAAGGTTAATTTCATGGCAATGTAAAAAAGCAGACTATAGTTGCCAACTCTACTACTAAAGCAGGGAGGATGTATGTTGCTAGCTAGTAATTACTGTGGGCATCTTGTGTGTGTGGATCCAAAAATTATATGCTTAATTATGGGTTCAAACTTCATGGAACACAAGATTCACACATTGCTAATTGATAGCACCATTTGATTGTGAAGCATCTGTGTTTCATTCTAAAACCAGCATATTGTAATAAGGCAACATTTTTAATCAGAGATTCTTATGAGGAAGAAGTTGATTCAAGTAATAGAAGATTCTCACAGACCTTAATGTTGCAGTTCTTCTCACCAAAGGTATTTGATGTAAGCAGGTTTTTAACTTTTGATGCTAGCATTGAGATTACTAATCTTAACAGTATTGATATGAGGGGGGGGGAGGTAAATTATGATTAGATGAAAGGGGAGGAATGTTACATTAAGCAGAAGTGGCGTGAACGTCTGGGAACAACACCTGAATCCCTAACACACATCCACATTTGCTCAACTCACTAATGAAGAACCAATCACTATTTTATAATCATATTAACCCAAAAAGACTAAAAAACCTAGGAAAGCCAAAAGGACCATTAAGATATCTCAGTCTAGTGGACCAATTCACCTTGTTGCGGATGAGACCGTCCATAAGGAGTTGGGTGACAGAATGGAAAGGGCTGCCACTACTGCTTCTAGCTTAGAAGCAGAGCAGGACAATGGTAACATCAAAAGGACCCAATCCATGGCAACACTTAATGAGCCAAGTCCTTAGGGAACTGGTTCAGGTAGTGGTCCCAGGTGCCAAGATACCATATTGGGGGTGTAGATGCTCAAACTAGGTTTGAGACTACATCTAAATAGTCCAATGATCCACCTCTCTTAAGAATTAACACACTTGGAAGTGGGAAGGACATCATGAAATTAAAAGAATTGATGGAAAATTGTACACAACTATCTAAATTTGTGAGCTTAATAGAATTGAGAGAAAGCAAAAACAGACAAAGAGAAATTGTGAGCTCTAAGAATAGAGAGATTTATGAAATAAAAACAGAAAGAGTGAATTGGTGAGAAAAAGAAATGAGAGATATTGAGAGATTAAAAATAGAAAGAGAGCTTGTGAGAATCAAAATTAATGATGGACATGCTTTTTGGAAAGAAATTGAGGTTAATACTGGTGTTTTAAAGTTAATGCTGCTCAGCTTAAACTTAATGCTACTAAGCTTAAGTTAATACTGTTAGGCTTACTTTACTGTTGCACGTATTAGGTTATGCTGCTAGGAATTCATTTACTACTGTTAGGCATAAGTTAATGCTGCTAGGCATAACTTCCTACTGCTGGGTTAGTTAATACTGTTGGGCTTAACTTAATGCTGCCAGTTTAAGTTAATGATGTTGAGGGTGAGTTCATAAATACTTCGATTAAGTGTTTCAATCACTCATTCGTTCGATTTTACACCTTGTTATCCTCTCTAATCACAAACCCTAACTCAATTTTATCTTTAATTATCAAAACCCATCACAATGTCGACCCTAAAGTTTGCTAAAACTCACAATTTAGTTGCGTTTTTTGAGAAACCTAAAGAAAGTACTGGGTTTGAGGAAATTATTGATTTTCTAAATGCAAGTTATGTCCAATATGCGTTATCGGTCAATCCAACCATTTATACTACTTGTATTGAACAGTTCTGGACATCTGCTAAGGTCAAAACGGTTAATGGGGAATGACAGATACAAGCCCTAATCGACAAGCAAAAGGTAATCATCTTAGAGACAAGTATAAGGAGTGATCTTAAGTTAGATGATGCTGAAGGAATAGATTGTCTACCCACTGCTACAATTTTTGCCAAATTGGAAAGAATGGGGTATGAAAATCTTTCTCAAAAGCTTACTTTCTATAAAGCTTATTTTTCATCCTAATGGAAATTCCATATCCATACCATACTGCAATGCCTTAGTGCTAAGACTACATCCTGGAATGAATTTAGCAGCACTATGGCATCTGCTATCACATGTCTTGCCACAAACCAAAAATTCAACCTTTCTAAGTACATTTTTGACAATATGGTGAAGAACTTAGATGCTGGGGTAAAATTTCTCATGTACCTAAGATTTGTGCAAGTCTTCCTGGACAAACAAGTAGAGGGAATGTCCAAACACAAAGGAGTTTATGTTACACCTTCCCACACTAAGAAAGTGTTTGCCAACATGAAAAGACCATGCAAGGGTTTTTCTGGAAGGGTTACACCACTATTCTCCACAATGATGGTTCAAGCTACAGAAGACATGGGTGAAGATTCAGCTGCTCCTTCTAATTCCCATTCCACACCTATTATTTCTCAGCCATTATCATCCAAACCTCAAAATAAGAAGTCAAAGAGAAAACAGAGGAAAGATAGTGCTCCTACAGAGCCTACTACTGAAGTGACTCCTGATGAGTCTCATGTATCTACCCCTTCCTATGATCTACCTCAAAGTGGTGAGGATAGTATGCAACTTTCTGAATTAATGAATTTATGTACCAGCCTACAAGAGAAAGTACTTAATTTGGAAAAATCCAAGACTACTCAAGCAAAGGAGATTTCTAACTTAAAGAAGAGAGTCAAGCAATTAGAAAAGAAAAGGAAGTTAAAAACTCCAAGGCTCAAGAGATTAAGGAATATTGGTTCAACTAGCAGGGTTAAATCCTATAATGATGCCACTTTAGGTGCTCAAGAGGATGCATCCAAACAGGGGAGGAAAATTGCTGATCTTGATGCTGATGCAAAAGTGATTCTGGTGGATGTGACTCAAGAGATGAATGATGACAACCTGATGTTTGATACAAGTGTGTTGGAAGAGCATGAAAAAGATGTTGTTGAAAAGGAAGTTAGTGCTATTGATCCAGTTACTACTACTGGTGAAGTAGTTACTTCTGTTAATGTTGAAGTTACTACTGTCAATGCTTCAACAACAACTATTGATGAGTTGACTCTGGCTCAGACTCTGATAGAAATCAAAGCAGCTAAACCCAAAGCTGTTACATCTGATGCTACAACAACTACAACTACAAGACCCAAGGTTAGAGGGGTTGTAGTTCAAGAGCCAAGTGAATTCAAAACAACATCTTCATCTTTACAAGCATCACAACTTCTACAAGATAAAGACAAAGGCAAAGGAATAATGGTGGAGCCTGAAGTGCCATTGAAGAAGAAAGATCAAACTGCAATGGATGAAGAAGTTGCTAGAAATCTTGAAGCTCAACTACAAGCTGAATTGGAAGAAGAAGAGACGCTTGCAAGGCAAAAAAAAGAAGATGGCAACATAGTTTTACTTGAATCATGGGATAACACACAAGCTATGATGGATGCTGACTTTTAATTGGCTCAACAAATGCAAACAGAAGAACAAGAACAGTTAAGTATTGAAGAAAAGTCAAAATTGTTTGTAGAACTCTTAGAGAAGAGAAAGAAACACTTTGCAGCATTAAGAGCTCAAGAGAAAAGGAGCAAGCCACCAGCAAAGGCACAAAAGAGAAATACAATGTCTACTTATTTGAAGAACATGGCTGGGTACAAACACAATCAGCTGAAGAGCCAAAGTTATGATAAAATCCAAGAAATGTTTGATAAAGAGATAAAAAGGGTAAACACTTTTGTAGATATGATTACAGAGTTGGTGAAAGGCAGTAAGACAAAAGCAGAAGGTAGTTCTAAAAGATCAGGTGATGAATTAGAGCAGGAAAAGGCTAAGAAGCAAAAGGGTGATGATGATCAGGAGGAGGAAGAGATAAAAAAAGCATATCGAGATAGTTAAGGATGATGAGGTAGCAATTGATGATATACCTCTAGCTACGATGCCTCCACTGATTGTTGAATATCAGATTGATAAAGATGGAAGGATGTGATACTTTAAATTAATAAGAGCTGATGGAAGCTCAAAAAGGTATTCATAAATGATAAAGATGCTTCAGGGTATTGATAGAGAAGACTTGGAGACCCTCTGAATGTTGGTTAAAGCTAAACATGTGAATACAAGGCCAGAGGATGATTATGAAAGAGTGTTATGGGGTGATTTGAAAGTCATGTTTGAACCTGACATAAAGAGTGAAGTATGGAGAAGTCTACAAGAGTACAAAGTGACTGTTTGGAAGCTGTTTGATAACTGTGGAGTGCACTTTGTAAGGTTTAAAAATCTACACATCTTTATGTTGGTTGAGAAAAGATATCCCCTTACACTAATAACAATCTCAAACATGCTGAACAAGAAGCTTCAAGCTGATCGTTGGAATAAGATGTGTTATCAACTAATCAAGCTCATGACAAAGCAGGAAAAGGGTCAATGAACTGTTTGAATGCATCCACCTGGTGATGGTGAAGACTTTTAATGAAACTTGAGGATTCAGAAGATGAACATCAAGTTTATGGGAGGATTGTTGGGTTTAAAAGACTTCAAGATGATTCTTAGAGTAACTACTGCACATGTATATATTAGTGTTGTCAAGCATAACTTAGTGCCGCTGGTAATTTTAATGAAAATTATGCTAAGTAGTTAGTACTGGTAGTATAAAGTTACTACTGCTAGTTACTGTGACAACCATGACTTGAGCAGGTTAGTCAAACCGTTAGTGTTGACTTATGTGTTTGTTGCAAAGTATGGTTTATGTGATTCTATGTGTTTATATGTGTTTTTATGTGTTTATGAGGTATTGGTAATCAATCTATTGAGTGTGATCATCTCAATGAGATTAGAATGATGGAAAATTTGTTGAGTTCATTTCGTTCATTTTTAATGACAAAGAAATGATTGTTGATAATTGAGCGTTTGCAAGTTAATTGTGTAAGTAAATAAATACGTATACGTATTTTGTGTTAGTTATCTAAGATAGGTTTAGCGTTTAAGTGTTAGATTAAGAAAATGTAAAAATTTCTATTTTTAGAAAGTTAGGTTGGAAATGAATAGTTATTTTTAGAAAGATAGTAAACTGCGTTTATGCAAAAAGGTATAGTCAAATTAATTAAGGTTTTTATAAAAACTTAAGGTTTTAATTGTAAATATAAAAAAAATATATATATTTAATTATTTTCGGCCGAGTTTAGGGATAAAGAAGAAAAGAAAAAAAAAAGAAATCATAATCCTGATCTAAAACCTAATTAGACTTAGACTATAATTCTACCTAGATGCCTATATATATACTAAACCTAGAATCCGTAACCCTCCCCATACCTAGTTCGACCGGCCAAAGAAGGAGGAAGCAAGAAACGAATTTTTTTTGGTTTAATCTTAAGGTACGAATTCGATTTGTTAATTCTAGTTCGTTTATTTTCCTAGTAATCGAAACGTGATGGATTAGGGTTTAAATTAAGTTTTATAAATTAGGGTTTGTAATATCCAGAAATTTTATGATTATATTTAATGTTAGTTTAATCATTAGATTAATTAAATTACGAGTATGATCATGGTTTAGGTTAGATCACCCCCCGAATGTTATAAAATTATGCAGAAATGTTAGGCAGTTTTGTACGAGCATAAATCGGTCATAAAGATCAATAACCCCACCCCCCCCCTCCCAATTTTACAAACCCCATCACCTCCTCCCCCCGCCCCCCCGCCCCACCGAGAATGTGAGTTTGTGTTTTGTGATTTAATTTTTTTTGTTGAGTTTTTTATTGTTTATTTCTATAAAAGTCGGGCCTCAGAAGTTTTTATGGTCGGGAAGTGGTCAATAATGGTCATTTCAAGAATCAGTGCGAATTCTAGTTTTGGTTTGATTTTTCTAAAAATTACTTCGACACTGAGGTTAGATGATCCTAAGTCACGTGGAAGTTAGGTCATATATTGTGTGTGACCACTGATTTTCGCTAAGGGTCATAGCTGGGTCTTGTTAGGTAATTACATGCCATACTTTTACGAAGATCAGGATTCTGGACGAATTTAAACTCTTTAGGTATTAATGAATTTTAAGGGGTATTTATAAAAGGGTAGTGACTTTGGGAGACTATGAGAGGGTTCATAGGACATTTATGTCGCATG
Source organism: Tanacetum coccineum (assembly GCA_026074375.1). Taxonomy (NCBI): domain Eukaryota; kingdom Viridiplantae; phylum Streptophyta; class Magnoliopsida; order Asterales; family Asteraceae; genus Tanacetum; species Tanacetum coccineum. The sequence goes on from BQNB010033832.1 coordinate 50,193, forward strand.
GTGATTTTGGTTCTGAATTAGGGAGTGTTTAAGTGTTCGTTTTAGGGCGCGCAAGTAAGAGAAAATTTTGCTTAAAACCAGAAAGATTAAGAATAGCATTTAAGTATTAATGAACAATATGTAAGACTGGGGTAAAGGTCTTAAATGATGAAGGCTGTGTTAAGATAGTCTAGGTATCCATCATAGTTGAGGTTACATCATATTGGGTTGAATGCCTAATTGATGGTAGCTAATAATGTGTTTAATTGTTTAGATTGTTCGTGAAATTTTGTGAAGTTTGGTTGGATCTTTTTGGAAGCTAAACAAGTGAGTTTCATAGCCCCTTTTTCTTATGTTTTATTGGGGTGAAAAAAAAAACAAAAAATGATGCTATGTGTTATAAAACTAATTTTAGTTGCTGTGATTATTTACTACGTGGTTATTGTTTCGTTTGATTAGTTCTGTTGGAGTGGTCTTTGTACTTAAACTCAAACAACTGAAGGGTTTGAAATAATACCTAACTGAATTGTGTGGAATGGCTTCATGGCTTAGTGATCAATTGGAGTTGTTTGTGTGTGATTAGTTTGGTTGGGAGTGTCTTTCCTACTCAATCAGATCCAACTGAAAGGGTTTGTTTGAAACAATACTCATGATTGTGTGGTCAGGCCTAACGTATAAGCTCAAACTGGTAGATTTTTAGGTGGTAAGTGACATATTGGATCGGGGATAGGTGGTAAAATTCCCTACTAGTTGTTGAAATGGATCGGGGGTAACGTTCCTACCTAGTATGTGGATTGCATGTTAGCATAAGTTTATATGCGGCATAATTGCTCTATATTGTTTTGATAATCACAGTAATTGGTTTTGAAAGTTTATTAATGTGAGTCTTAAACCTATGACTCTCACCAACCTTTGTGTTGACGTTTTAAGCATCATTTTCAGGTGAGCTTGATGGAAATAAGATTGAAAGAAGTGTTAGTAAGAGACCATAGGATGTCATGAAGATTTCTATTACTTGTCTTGAATTTTTTGGCATTGTTTGAATTTGAATAATTGATGCATGCTCTTTCTATTGGCTTTGAGAAACTTTGTTTTTACATCACTAAAGAGCCTTTGATTTTTGGTTAGGTTTTGGGTATTGTTATGACTATGTTGTCTTTGCCTTTACTTTAGTTTCATTTTTAGTATTTATATTAGAGGACACCGTTCCTTGTGTTGTGATGATATCCCTTCTTGGTTTACGCTCGCTGTTTTCGCTTGGCGTGGTGTGACATCCTCAATGTACCATAACTCCATTAAATTCCTTGGAAATCTGAGAAATAAGCTATGCTCTCAGTTATGGTGCCTATTGAGCATCCACTTTATGTCAACAAATCCTTTATTGTTGTGGCTTGCCCTGCACATAAAAATAAGGAAATTAGATTCCTTTGGGGACCCAAGCCATCACTGACTTGGATCTGCCTCGTGCATCAATGTAATTATGTTTCTTCAAGGTGATTGATGCACTATCAGGTTTGGTAGGTCTCCAAACCCAACATGCTGAGGCCTTTACAGCATTTGCCTGATTAACCATAACAACATTAACAACTGCAGAATTTGGCCTAGCAGTTTTAACTACTTTTGGCCTAGAAGTATTAACTGCTTGTGCCTTGGCAGTATTAACTTTTTGGGTAAACCTTTTGTTGGTTAATACTGTTTTTGGTTAAAATGGTCTTCTTACGGTTGATTGTGCTATTTTTGAAAAACTTGACATTGGTTTAGCACTAAAAACTTAGCAGTATTAACTGTCCTGGCAGTATTAAAAGTTTTTTGGCCAGTTTTCATTAAAACTGCTCTTGGAACCATGTTCCTT
>BQNB010033833.1:0-52023 GCA_026074375.1 Tanacetum coccineum
AGCACTCTCGCTCTAAACACATTGACATACGGCACCATTTCATCCGAGAGCAAGTGGAAAATAGAGTGGTGGAACTCTACTTCGTGGAAACGAATTATCAACTTGCTGATATTCTCACCAAAGCCTTACCAAGAGAATGGTTCGAATTTCTTCTTCCATGCTTAGGCATGAAGAGTTTGACCCCTGCAACTCTAAAACGTCTTCAAGAAGGAAAAGATGAGTAAACCAAATGCCTTCATGTATCCTTTGTAAAAAAAAAGAATAAAATTATTATTTTTATTATTATTATTTAATTAATTAAGTATTTAATAATGCTTCTCATAATAATAAATTTCTTAGGGAATATTTTAAGTCATTTGGAATTACTAGAAGGCTTGCAATTACTTCATATTGCAACCCGGTTTAAATATCTGGGCATGGATTACTTTATATCCATGCTTCATGGGAGTATAGTAGTACAATGGTGATGGGGGAGCTATTCGCCTGATCTTTTCATCTCAATCAACGACTACAGCTCTTTCAATAGTAACCGGGTCATTGTTTGAGGGGGAGAGTGACTGTGAAAAAATCTAAGGGGTGATAAAAGACTGTTGGGTGTTATAAAAGTCTAATCTAAGATGGTTGTTGTATTCTAATGGGTTAATATTTGAAGGGGAGTTAATTAACTTTAACTCAAAGGTCCAAAGTTATCTATTGTTGTAAAGTTTAGGGTGTAAAAAGCATTTGCTCTTTGTTTCCTAGCCTTATTAAACTATAGGGACTATGTTGGCCAATTGCCTAATCTTAGAAATGCCCTAGAAACACTTAAAACAAGAAATAAAAGAAGAAGGAAACCCAAGGGACCAAATCTGCCAAGTTTGTAACTTATGTGTATAAAAGGGCAGCGGGTTGCTTTTTAGTCAAAACCTCGAAAATAGTCAAACATAAAAACACACACACACACACTCGCAAACCGCCGCCAAGAACGTCGAATCAAATCGCCAATTTCGTGTGGTTTTTTCGCAAAGGTAATCATAGATCCTTAACCTATATCATTCATTATGTGTGTATATCAATGAAATAGATCGAAAACACATTACAAATGGTAGAAAAATAGATTTAGGGTCGGTTTACAAAAAGAAAACCAATGTAGTGTAGTAAGGCGTGCGTTGATTGCTGGGAATTGTTCATTAGGTACTTATTAATGTGTTTTGATGAGTTGTTTTCTATCTCAATCAAAAACGAATGATTTGCCCAAGATTCTTAGTGGCGGGTTGGTGTTTTTAGAAGTAGATATAGGTGTGTTTCATAAAAAGAAGGTAGCAATGTATATCTATAGCCTAGGAAGGCCTTAGGATGTGATCAGTGTGGAAATAAGAGATGCGCGGGTTGATTTTTAAGATACTTGCCCGAATGGCGGGTTGCGTGTTTTTCATTACGGCGGGTTGGTTATTTTTTGTTATTAATATTTATTTATAAATAAATTACTCAACCCGCTGGTTGCTTTAACGGCGGGTTGCCATTCCAGCGGGTTGCCCAAAACAGCGTTTTGCCTACGAACAGCGGGTTGCTTACAACAGCGGGTTGCCCAAAGGCGGGTTGCCCAAAGGCGGGTTGCCCAAAGGCGGGTTGCCCAAAGGCGGGTTGCCCAAAGGCGGGTTGCCAAAGGCGGGTTGCCAAAGGAGGGTTGACCAACGGCGGGTTGACCAACGGCGGGTTGACCAACGGCGGGTTGTATTTTTGTATCCAACAGGTAAACCGCCGTGCTCTTCGGCGGTTTGGTCGAATATTTTATATATTCGCAGCGGTTTGCTCAATTCGCCCAACGGCGTGTTTGGCATTCTTGCCAAGTGGCGTTTGGTGGGCCAAATTTCATATTTTGTCCCATTGGCGCACACATCTCTGCCATTATCAAGTCTCACAACTTCTATAAATGACCTTCGATGTTGGCGTTATCCATTCCTACACATTCCCCCTCAGCAGACTTGTTTATAACACAGTGAGCGATTAGATCCTCCAGCAGTATCGGATAATTGAGAAAGATAGAGAGAGCGCGATCCAAGCGCGCGGAACCCTTCAAACCTTTCGCCACTAAGCTCCATAATCGCCAGACTCAACCCACAAAACAATAGATCATTCTATCTAGTCGTCAAATGCGCCTAACAATGTATCTCCTCTAAACTTCGTCTCTTTCCGCTGCAAATGTTTTGTCTCTTCTGCAGCTATATAATGCACACACACATTCGAGTCGGATCCAGAAACAAACAACAGGTTCCCCACTACAAAAACCTCCTCAAGAACATAGATGAGCTGATTACGTTTCCCAACTACTCTACACACACACAGTCTCAATACATCACTATCAGGGCGCAAAAGCAATGCTGCATCCGTCTATAGATATCCTGCGTGAGCGCCACTCTAAAGATCCTAAAAGAATCCGCATACTTTCAGATACGAAGCGGCGAAGACATTTTCCGAGAGAATACCAACACTTCATTCACTCAACACACAATGACTGCATCTGCAAATCTATCGTCTTCGCTATCTAAGCCTGCACAACATGATTCTGAGAACAAGAACAATGCTTTTCATATCAATGTAGAAAACTTGGGAGGTTACTATTAAGAGCATGCTCAACGTTATTACATGAACTATGTTTCAGAATACCTCACACACACACTCCCCTCTTAGGACAATGGGCATCTCGATCGATCACCTTCCACACACACACACACATCTCGCCCAAACACCACCACCATTGAGGATACTACCTACAACAACACACACAGGTGACACCACCCGTACGTGTGAGCTTATAGAAATTTCAAGTTACATGAAAAGCACACACAGGATATCCTGAACAACGTGAGCGACAATTAGATCCTCGCTAGTATATAAACTCTAACAAGCGGAATCGAGCGAATTCATTGTCTGCATACCTTGATATCGCGACAAATACACTTCAGTATCTCTATCGCGTGTCTCCAGTATACGGACGAATTATGTGTATCAACCTTGGAGGGCGATACTATGCTTGCTCAACCAGTGCTTGACGGGAAAGACTTCTGGAAGTGACAAACCCAGACACCCAGTTCTGCAAATTCTGTGGGGAATCGTCACTCAAACAAATGTTGATCATGCAGAGCTAATATGGGAAGAGTTTACTCAAGGGATCCAGACATTTTTCTCACACAAAGCAAGCCACAAAGCCAGTCTGAAGAACCCAAAGAAGAAAGCAACTCCTCTCCTCATCCCTTATGGACGATTTTCCAAAGTAATAATCTATTACTTGGCAAGTAATAACAACATCCATCGTCGTCCTGATTCTGCTGTTCATCACACTGGAGATGATTATGTCTTAGGAAATCTTAAGTTTGTCCCTAAAGGTGAGACAGTTGAAGTGTTTGGAATGGCAATCCCCGATCCCCTGATAACTGAAGCCATTCAACAATCCTCTTATTATCCCAACTATCTGAAAATGGTTGCTGCGAATACCAAGAAAACTCCTCGAGAAAGTGCAAGCGTGCAACCAGCAACAAAGCGTGCTACTCCCAAAAAGCCGACAACCACCACACCAGTCAAACAATCCAAGCCAGCTCCTCCACCGACAAAGAAACCTTCCAAGCGCAAGCTTCCACAGAAAGTGAGAAAGGGAAAGCCGACTTTCAAACTTGTTGACGAAGATGATGAAGATCAACAAGAAACTATTCCTCACGAAGAAGGTAATGATCCTGATCTCGAACTAGCTATGAAGTTGAGTTTGGAAACACCTCAGGAAAAGGGAGAAGGAGAAGGTGATGATGCAGACCTGGAACGAGCTATCAAGCTTAGCTTAGATCCAGCCCTTCTGCCACAAGGTCGGGCACCAGTTGGAGGAGTAACGATCAGGGAACCAGTGTCTGAAACAACTCCCAAACTGCATGAAGTAGTGGGAAAGGGAAAGGCCGTTGTATCTGAAGAACAAGTAGCTCATTCCCTGATCGATATGTCAAAGAAGAAAAGATCTACTGATCAGTTTATCCTTGCTAGGCGGGATCAAACTCCTCCTGACTCTACAACTGGTCCCTCGTCTCAACCTGAAGATGATACATCAGAGAAAGTGGTCCATGAATCGTCATCAACATCTGATTCAGAAAGAACTGAAAGTGATACAGAATCTGGTGCTCCTAAAGGTGACAAAGTTCAAGGTGAAATAGTCTCGTCTACCGTAACATCAGGAGTAAGCATTCCTGTATCAGACCCTGAGAAAGCTCATGAGGCTCAGGCTGGACCAGACCCTGAGCCCATGCAAGAAGACCAGACTGGATCAGACTCTGGAAAATTACATGTGTCTCTTGCTGGACCAAACCCTGAGCACATGGATGATGAATTCATTGCAACAGCCTACCCAAAGGTTCATGAAAACCTGAAGCTCATAACAGGCGAACGTGTCCTCAATGATAAACCAGAAAGTCATTCTGGTTCTATGTCTTCCCTGAAAAATCTCGATGACACTGTTAACTTTGGGGATCAATTTCTTCATGACCAACCAACAGAAGATGATCAGGAGAAATCTAAAGCTAGAGAGGAGTCTGATTCCAATATACCTGATCCTAGTCATCAGACAGTAACGTCAACTCCTCCCGTGATTGCTCCCTTCACAAACGTCACATCTTCAGAACCATCATTACTGGTCACTCCCACCAATCAACACGAACTACAACATTCATCCACATCGCTCCCTGAAAACCACTCCATTCATCACCCATTCTGCTAAAGTGGCAAAACCTGGAGCACGAGAGTCTGAAGTAAAGAATACTGATCTCTCGGCTGATGTGTTGGCTATCAATAAGATCCCAAGTTCCAACGGGCCGGTAATAGATGCTTAACTAGACCAAAACTTGATGATTGTCTCCTTAAGGTTATCCTGAACGACACACAGCAGACTTAACAAGAAATACTCTGTGTTGCCTGGCCCATAGTACTTGTCAAGATCAAGAATCTGAAAAGATTCCAAAGGAGATCTCAAGCCAAAAAGGAACAATATAGAGGGAGAAACAAGATTCAACTTACTCCATCAGGTCAAATGATAAATTGTTCTTGAAGAATTTGATTTAAAAGTGCTCTCTTCAGCCCACAAGACTAAGATAGGAATCTGCCACAAAAACACAACCAAACTACCGTCAATACCATCACTCATGGAAGCTTTGATAAGCACCCGGTCCCCCCCCCGGAATGAATACGCCATGGATAAGGAAGTTGCAGACCAAGTGAATAGACCACAAGAGAAAACATGGATAGTGATAGATGATGAAGACACGATGATGATGAATGCCCTTCTGCTGGATCAAAACATGGTAAGTGTCTACAAAGAGAAAAAATCGGATTCGCCGCTTCAGGTCACTCAACCTCCTCCAAAAGATATGACCAACAGTCCAAAGAAACCAAGGAACTGATTGCATCTGCTTTCCAAACAACATCCAGCTCTTCTCTCAACCGGATGCAAAGCACTGTGACAACAAAAGATGCTGGTTCTGGCTATTCAATGCACAGATCAGATCCCGAATCGACTACTGAACAATCCATCAGATGACATTTCAAAGCAAGATCAAGGGTGATGGATTCAACAATGGATACACTGACAACGCTCACATTCCCAAGGTGTCAACCACTACGTGGTTTAAGCCTATTCCTGAAAGCGAAAGACCTGCTACACCTAAACCAGAATGGACCATTCCCCCAAATGATTTCCCGGAACCAGAACATAACTGGGCAAATGCATACGCCTCAACGTTTAAAGTCCGAGAGAAACAAGCTTCAAAAGAATAAGACATATGATATTGGTTCGTTCATATCAAATGTTTTTCTGCAGACCTAACTAGGAAAGAAGAAGCTCTGCAAAGCTGACTTAGAAGGTCCACTTATCACTTGCCAAAGCCCTTTCACAGGAACAGTAGTCTTTCTCAATATCAAATGGATGAATGTCATAACAGTTGACAAATAAGGTTGATTGGAGTAAATCTGAAGGTCATCAGATTCAGTTAAATATAAATGAACCACTGCCTAGGAGGACCACCAGGTCATATTAACCCATTCAAACCATACATTCTTCTTCAACAAGGATCTGGATTATCTGCTGACATGTGACAAAAGAGCGAAATTACATTATCCCATTTCTAAGCTCAAGCCGCATCGTTACCTAGACTTTGGCCTTGAAGAATTAGTATCCTTCGAATTTGCGGGTAGAGAGTGAACGCAATATGACATCAGTGCGATCAATGGCATCACTCCTGGTGGTTTATAGAGTAAGGAATCTATATCAACAAACATAGTGATCCTCTGAGCGTAAAGCATTCAAGATAGCAGCATGCAAATCTCAGTGTATTCAGTGTCACAGTGTTGAAAAATATGGATATAACTACTCAGAGAGATCATTCTTCGCCGAGCTGAATTACCAAGAATACAAATCTCGGAAAAGGATTTCAAAAAATCTCATCCAACGGATTTTGAAGATCTGTTCCTTCTCAATATCCAAGACAAGCTCAACCACTGCCCAGCAAGGCAAGACTATCTTCACACAGCCGTCAACCTTGGATAAAAACCTGGTGATCAGGAATCGTGTGGGGAGACTTGCACTCGGGATTGAAAGCTATCAAAACAAAGGTCAACCTTGACGACCTAATTGGGATTCAGCCGAACTATTACATTCAAAGAAGACTATACGTTCGTCCCTAAGCCAAGAGCAGTTGTCTACAGAGACAAAAATAATCAAAGAAAGCTGATGAGGCTGAATGAGCTTCACAAGTTTAGTGATGGAACGTTGACAAGAGTCATGGAAAAGCTGGACCAAATGGTTAAATACTTTCATCTGTTCGAGTACAATAAGGGCATGGAGACTAGGAAGTGGTCAGAGGATGACAAGAGAAGAAGCAAAGACTTCATCACAGCTATCGAGAAAAGAACCTACAGATCAAAAGAAGGATCTATCGAAGTCTGAAATGCTTTGTGGAGGAAGAATAAGATATATCGACTACAGGCAGATCAACAAACACCGTAACGACATCATCGTTACAACAAAAGGTCAATCCTTAATTTCTTATGTGAATAATATACCTTGTACATTAGTAGCTATTGAAATCTATTGATGGTTCGGTGTAGGATTAATATTATATCCCTCAACGTTTGAGGGGAGCAGTTATATTTCTCTAAACGACATGCAATTTAAAGTCCACACTTTTCTCCCAAAAATTTTATAACATATTTATAAATCAATTGATATCCAAACATGACAAAAGGGTTTAAATTTTTTGATAAGGGTAGAAAATGTGATTAAAATATGTGTATAATAATATCTGTGATTATTAGGACTCATATAATCCGCCCAAACGTGCTAAACAATTTCGAATACCGAAGCACATTTTGAGGGGGAGCGTTTTGAAAATCAAAAACGATCGAGGTACTAAACGCTTGGATATTTATATCATAAAGTGCCTTAATTGAATTTTCAATGGTTTTATGGAAAGGAGAAATGTACCAAAAAGACCTGACATGCATTTTACTTAATGATTTATAAGGATTGGTAATTAGGTACTATTCCCGATGATCCCAGCCAGAACCGGAGGGATCTACCTAGGGACAATCACTATTAGTGGTAGAAGTCCTTAGTATAGAATGAATAAAAAGGAGTAAAATGATAATAAGGGAAAAGTGCCGGTCTGAGATAGGAGCTATACTGAATAAACCCAACAAGGTTCTAGTCATGAAGTCTCGGTAAGCACTTGAAGGGGTTGAAGAATTAAAAAGAATTGTAAGGATAAAGGGTGTAAAGAAAGAAGCCCTCCTTTTCTCTTAGCAAAACCGGGTATCATTCATATCAGTCAGTAATACAAAGAATGATGCTACATTGAAGATCGTCCATCTATGACCCAGTGATGCAATGCACAACCCTCCCTAGCCACTCAGAATCTTTCAAAAGATTTCTGTTTCATTTCTCACGGAGACAAAACACGTTATCTATTGACTTTCTCACTCCGAGTTAGTTGATATTGAAAAGGTGGCAGTCTGCTCCAGCCTCCGATTACTAAAACCAAAACGCACTATTGAGTCTAGAGCCAAGAGATCGTCAATTAAATCTCGTTGACACATATCTAATTCCTCTTGTCTTTTCACACACTGTGGAAACAAGTCCATTCTAAAGAGTCATACGCATTATCCTTGTGAAATGCTAGAACAACCGATGAAACGATAGTTTATTCACAAATGAAGATGGAAATCCTAGCTTAGAGCCAACATCAAACAAGCTCTAGTTAGTTGACTTGGTGCGATACTAGGGCAAAATCAAGACATGTGTCAACTGGAAAGAAACAATGGTGCGATCTGTGTGAATAAAACTTGTTCCATATAAGAATTGACGTTATTCATCAATTGACAAACAATCAAAACTTTCGAATGATACCAAGTCTTTACAAGAAACACTTAGACTGTCTTTTCAAATCAATTTTCTCTTTATTGCTAACTGTTTCATTACAGGATATCGTAAAGATGGAGATGGAGATGGAAATTTCCAGTTCCTGAGATGTCAAGTAAATAACCGAATGCTCAGACACGACCTACACTTGTTATGATGTTATGAAAGACCTCATAAAGGTTACAAAGCTTCCGCAAACTCTAGATGTCAATATTCAATCACAGTGGCACAAGATGGCGAACCATTACAAGATGATTAAATTATGTTTGGGCAATGATCTCAAGAAAAGCTCAATGAATCACAGTCAAAGACATGTGTAGATAAATCAAAAGATCTCTACACCAAACTTCAAGATATAATGTCCACGAGCTAAAGACTGAAGTAATAAAGTTTGGCATAATCAGGGTGACCTCCCTTAGGGGAGATTGTATAGATATTAGAAAAAGACTCGGTCACCCCCGTGTATTTTACTGATTTTATATAGCTCGCAGTTTATAGTTAATAGTACGTTTTTCTGTTTTAAAGTCCGGGTCAAATACCCGGTAATTGTTTATCTAATATACTCTTCCCACTTTGGAAAGACAAGTTTAGTATGACAAATAAACATTTACAAAGAAACACTCTCTCTCTCTAAACTATTCTCTCTCTAGTGTTTCTCTCTCTAAAACTAGCCCGATCCAAGAATCGAACCCTTGTTATGATAAAGGATATACCACAAATGATAAACTCAAAAACTTGCACACAATGCACATAGCCATCAAACTAAATACATGTAGCTTTTTTTAGTATATATTGTATTTTGGTTATTGCGACTTGGGTATGGCAGGAAGGGAAGATCAACTACGACTGAGTTTCCGTGACATGATGAAAAAGAATAGTTTGAAACAGGTGAACAGACATTACACAAGAACATGATTTGTAGTGTATTAATAAAAGGGTTTGTGGGTTGAGGTGAGTATTGTGTGACAAATAAATAGCGATGTTAAAAATTATAAGTACCTTTGTTGCTGTGTGTAAATAATTATTTATCTGTTTAGGATTCTACTCCATGCAAAAAAGAAAATGTAAGTGTGTCCCTTCGTGCGTTGAAGTATATTAATGCTTTCCTACTTTAAAGCATAAAAAGAATGAGGATCATAGTTTATAAGTTGCAATTTTTTTATTATTATCATCCATCAATTAATTTCTTATAAAAAATTCAAATCTTCCGTTAATTTTCCTATTCTAACCCTTTAACAGAGAGGATTTGACGTGGCATTAGTTAATTTCTTTTAACCGTCTAAAACTAACGTTTGCAACATTAATCATTTATACTAACAGTCGTTTGATTTTCTTAAAATGATCTATTTTCTACTTATCAATTCAATCTCCAATTAAAAAAGTAACAAAAACCAATGTTTATCTTTTATATATATATGCATATGTTGTAAGATCTTAAAACATAAAAAACAAATACATACTTTGCTTAAAACAATCTTTGTATAATATACAATCTTAAAAAACAAATTTAAAAAAATAACAATAGAACCACCTTCATTCTTCAAAACTTTATTACACAAAAACAATTACATAAACAAAATGGTTTTAAAAAATTATTTCTATAATAAAGTAAATTAAAAAAAATATTTAATCAAAAATAAAAATAAAAACTAGAAACACAATTTGATATGTAGTTTTATATACTAATAAAATATACAATATAATATTCCAAAAGAGCAATTAAGAACTTTCCTAAAGTCTCCCTTAAGAAAAGCTCACTCTAAAAGATATATATAATATATAATACGTATATTTAACCGGGAAGAATGATCACCCGGGTCGTTTCCCCAACGACTTGTGAAATTGAAACCTTGCTTTAGCTTGGATTGTGATTTGAATGAGAGAAAAGATATTTTTGAGTTTCTATAACTACTAAATAAAAGCAACAATTAAAATGAACAATTAAAAGCTATTAAACACTTAAACAATTAACGGGAAACAAATAAAACGCGACGAATAAGCAAGTATACTAAATTTAACCCCTAAAAATTCTAACTAAATTTCTAAACCTAAAATAAGACAAAAGAAAATTTTAAGAAAAAGAAGAACATTTTTTTGATTATTTTTGAATTTATTATGAATTAAAAACTAATTTAATCTAATTAAATCCTAAAAAATAGCAAATTAAGTCCTAAAAAACTAGAAAAATGATTTTTAAACTTAGAAAAGTCTAAAATAACATAAAAACTTAGAAAACTATTTTTAACTATTTTTAAAATTAAAATCCTATTTTTAAAATTAAAAATAAAAGCTTAATAATCAAAATTAAAATCTAAAAGGTGTAAAAATAATTTTACTGAATGTAAACCTAAAAGTAATTTTTATAAAACTAAAAACTATTTTTTTGAATTTTTATAAAACTTTTTTCTATTTTTTATGATTTTTCGAAAATTGAATCCTTAGAAAAATGATTAAAAATAATATACTAAATGGAAAAATGTGAAAAATTCAGGGAAAATCCTAAATGCAACAAAGTTCAAAGGAAAAATAAGAAAACTTACCCAGCTTATCTAATAAGCTGGATAATTAAGCTTATATGCTACGGCTTATTATAAAAAGCTTAAAAGGAAAATGAGTATAAGAGTTGAATAGAGAGAAAGGCTAACGGATGAGCTAATGAAGCATGGTGGTAAGTCGTGTGTGTTGTGTGCAAGAGGTCTTGGGTTCGAGGTCTGGCAACCCCACTTTTTGCTATTTTTTTATTTTTCACTTTTTGCAAAAACTAAGAGTTGGAACTTATAAAGGACATGTTTTTGAGCACTTTTTATAAAATCAACTTAGACTGAAACTCACTAATAAGCTCTAAAACAGCTTAAGAACAAGCTGTTACAGTAAGTAAGGTTTTAAGCTCTAAAAAGTTTGATTTCACTTAACAGCTTGCACACTCTTCATTTTAAGCTTAATTTTGAAAGCAAAAGCTATTCCTAAAAGCTTAAGTTGTCTAGAAGCTGATTCTAACAAACTCACTTAACCACTAATTCTTTAAGCTAGCTGAAATTGAAGAAGAAATAAGCAAACTCGGGCACTAGTTCAAACGGCTTAAAAATCTAATAAGCTAAAAAGTTAAATAAGCTATAAGATAACCTAAGCTTTTGAAAACTAAGCTACCTACATATAAGCAATGAAAACAAATCATAAAATCAAGTACTATAAGCTAAAATTCCTAATTAAGAAGCTAAAATCTAGACACTACTGTTTTTGGTCTTTTTGAGTTTTTAATGAACTTAAAAGCTAAATTTTCCCAAGTGATTAAGCTAGAAACTATAAAACAAGTTTAAACTTAACTAAACCTATAAGTAATCTAAGAGCTTATGAAATTTTAAAGCCTAACTCCTATTTAAGCTAGTCCTAAACATGATCTAAAAACCACTGCAGTTTAAGACTGCAGTGGTATTAACTGATGCAAATGGCAATTCACAATTTCAGGTTTCCTTAAGGGAAAGCCTGCACTATACACTCCTATTGAGTGATGAATAACACAACACAAACAAGCTCACAAAAGCTTGGATAAAATTTAAGCAAGCAAAGCAAAAGGAGAAATCTCCCCTGGTGCATAGGCAAACACAACAAGCCATAAAATGATTATAAGCTAACTCTAAACCTTCAAACCTTTTTAAATCCTAATCTAATATGAAAATTAAACTGAACAAAGAAAAATTACCTAATTGCTTTGACTAATTGAGGTCAAAATCATTTAAACCAAACACCCCTTTATGCATTGAAAATCGATTTTAAAACTATGATAGAGAGATTTAAAACACCAATAAGCAATACCAGACACTAATTAGCTTAATAAAGACTTAATAAGCAATATTCAACAATCAAATAAGCTAGAACAAGAAGTAATAAGCTAATGCTATATTTTTTGGATTTTCAACTGTTTTATATAAAAAGCATGTAAAAATAAGATTTAGGCTAAGATATTAACTAATTAAGCATACACTACTATAATAAGCATGGATAAGCATATCTAAACAGTAATAAGCTGCATAAGACAGAAATAAGTTAAAATAAGCTAGAGATAGTTTAATGCTTAAAGAGTGAAAGATACCTAGATCCCAGCTTAACAGGGACCAAATACGCTCAAATGAGCTGATCTACAAGCTCTGGCTTATTAAGAATAAGCCAGTAAGTCCTGGAAGCCCATCCATGTTTGGCTTCCCTTCCATTAAAATAAGCTAAGGTATTTGTTTGAGTGGATCTTAAGTAATTAATCAGCTTAGTTTAGCTTATTAGGCTAAACTGAGTTTAGATTTAGCTTATTTTAGAGAGAAGAGCTCATTGAGAGCTTATTATTAGAACACTATTAAGTAAATTATGGAATTAAAAGCACGATTTAAGTGAAACAATATTTCATTGATAAAACAAGCTGAGTACAATATGAATAAACTGAAATTACATAAGCTAAATGTTATCTAAAAATTACTCTCTCCAAATTACACACCAATTTGTGAGAAAAATCTCCTATTTATAGCCTAATGAGGATTCATAGGCCTTTGGGACTTGTGCTTTCTCTGTGAGGAGCTCGGGGTGTCTAATCTCAGCCCTCTAATCCTCCTTGTGTTACTTTGAATCGATCTCAGCCTTCGATTTAGCCTCCATGCATCAATAACCAATAGGAAAGGCCGGGATTGCCAGCGTGTCATTCTCTGACACGCATGGCAGGCCTTCTAGAAGAGCGAGGGATTGTGGGTGTACGATTTGGTGAGGTGAGGGTGCAGAGAATTCGGTGAGGGAGAAGGGTGATTAGTGAGAGTAAAGGGGCGGGAAAATTCGGTAAAAACCGTTTGGTTTTTACTGTTTGGAGTTGACTGGAGTTAAAAGGGTTTGACCGGGTATGGTTTTGGGCTGGGCAAGGTGGTGATGGGCCGGTTTGGATTTGGTTATTAATAAAGGCTAACGATCGTTAGTCCCTTGTTAACAAAGGACTAACGGTGTAATTAATTTTGGGGCTTGTTTTGAATTTATTTAACAACAAGGGGTATTTTTGAGATTTTGATGGTTATGTCTTCATAGTTGACCAAGTTTGACCATGAGGTTGACTTTGGTTGACTTTTGTTGACTTTAACTTGATAAATCCCGGCTCTTAGCACTTTGTCCGTCTCCGGCTTTATAGAATTCCATCTTGATCAATTCCGTGCTCAGTTTTGTCTTTTCCGGCTTGATTTAAGACCATTTGCATAATATCCGGTACCTGCATACACATAGCACAAAACAAGCATATTTTTGGCATTTAAAGTCTGTTTTGGGTCATTTAGGGTCATTTTTGGTATAAACAGATATGTGTATTTTACACTTATCAAAATTCCCCAAACTAAACGATTGTGTGTCCTCACGCAATATTACATGCCTTATAACCAAATACCTCAAAACTTCCCCAAACTAAACCTTTGAAAAGTAGCAAAGATTTTTGTTGAGAGAGCTAAGAGATCACAAGTTATAAAACACCCGATTTCCCATTTTCAAAGATTTTTTTTTTATGATTTTTCTTGATAGACTATCTAACTACAACTTATTCTTGTGTTGACATAATGTATTGTTTTCATTACCTCATTGGTAACTTTAAGGATCATGGAACAAAAAGCACATTTAAGTGTCTAAAAGATAACTTCATCATTCCTGATTTTTCACTTTTCCCATGCTAAGCTTAAAAATAAGATCACCGTTAAGTACGAGCTAAGATGCTAAGACTACTTATAATTACAACTTGTGAATTTCTCTTCCCGACATAAATCATATATTTAAGTGTGTGTGCTCAAATTAATTTAAACCATTAAATCCACATATTTAGATAGTTGAAATCCGACTACCCGATCGAGCGTGTTGAGCTCTAGCTTGTTCTTTAACGTTTAGGTAAGCTGCGTTGAAAAGTTCAAATGAAGAACGAAAAACAATAGAATTAGTTGGACAATATGAGTTTAGATGCAAAACAATGATTAAGATGGAAATCTAAGAGCTCATGTATGTAATTGGTGCTTTTTCTCCCATAAGCTTTAACCAATTATAATACTGCTAATTATTTGGAGATTAGAACTCAAATCAAAAATTTTTATGTAGTTAATAGACAAAATTTTTAGTCAGTATTCACAATTAAACTTGAATTAACCAAAAAGAAGTCCCTCTACAATATAGAATATATATCTAATATAAATATATATATATAAATAAATATATATATATTATATATTTATATATAAATACTAAACGAAACAAAATATTAATAAATATATAATAAAATATAAACGTGGGTTGATTAAAATGTTTGATGAATCTTTGCCACGGCTCACAACCGATGTTAAAAAGCCTTTCTACACACAATAAAATCCGAGACTGATAAAAGTTTGCTGCATCTTGCCAGGCTCACAACCGATGTTGCAGCGCTTCTAAAAGGTCATGGAAATCACTGATGTCGAAATCTAGACTCCTGGACCATGGTCGACTCGCATACCGATGTGGCAGTTGTTTAAAGGACCGAGGTTTAATAATGATACGGCCTTCTAAAAGGTCGAGGGTTACAATTGCATCAATATTAATGTGAATATTAAGTGTAAATAATAAATAGGACTCGTTTTGTTAAATTTAATATATTTTTGAACTTTGTCTACATTCTCTTTTAATTTTTTAAATAAAGCAATTGATATGGGAAAACCTAAGAGTTTATGAAACCTAAGGTCTGTGAGTCCCGATATCTAGCTCTGAGTGGGGTGTTCAAAAGCCTGGTCCACTTACCGCCAAGATTTGGGATGCCGTGACGAAAGCGCTATAATGGGAGTGATCTCACCAAACTTATAATCCGGGTGGAACGTGAAGCATAGTATTTTGCAAAACGTTGATCCATGGTTGAAATTCAAAACGGCACATTCACCTAAGATATAATAATTGTCGGGAGTGAAAAGTTCACATGTTGCAAATATGAGTAGTGTTAGCATCCTAACTGATATTTAACGGTGATTTCGTTTAAGCTTGGTTTGGAGTTAGTGAAAAGTCGGGGACGATGAATTTATCCTTTTTGGGGCATTCTCGGATCGAAATGCATCTTGTTCCATGATCCCTAAAGGTTATGAAAATAACGAAAGTCAAATTAGTTAGTTGTTAAAAAAAATATATGAGAAAAAGGAAAAATACAAAAAATATTAGTAGGAATAAGTGTATCTTTAAGAATGGTAAAAACGGGGCTTCTCTAAACTCTTGATTCTTTTTCAATCCCACTCGATAACACTTAGGGGGGTTGGTATTGTGTTGAGTGTTAGGCAACATTTTCGAGGTTAAATTATGTCTGAGGTGGATCGAGATTCTTAGTTTTCCAAGTGCTTACTTATAGAATGCGTGAGCAGACATCACAATATCTTAGTAATGGAGGATTCTTGGTATGTGTTTAATTTACACATACCTTTAGACCACGTTAAACCGAACTAAAATGACAAAAAAACCGTACCAAAATACATTTATATGTATGTTTAGCATTTGTATTGTGCATGAACGATATCCAGAGAAAAAACAAAAATCATAAGCCAAAATCGACAAAACCGAGCACGAGAACTGAAAGACCGGAGAAATTCAAAAGAACAAGTCAAAGGATCAACAAAATCAAAAAGTCAAAGTCAACTCCTGGAAGTGGATTTGGAAAGAGCATCAAAAACCGAACCCGAAAAACCAAAATTTCAAAAGTGGGCCCAACCCATTACCCACCTATAGTGGCCTGGGAAAAGCCCACTTTTATCTATTAAGCCCTTAATCCTTAATAAAAGCCCAACACCACTATTTAAGCATACCGACCCTACAACAATGATCCCAAACCAACACCTTATAAACACCACCTATGCCCTTACCCCTTTTAAACTTAACCCCGTTAGTCTTCAAAAGGACTAACGGTGCAAACCATTTACTACTCCAAGGACCAAAGTTGCACACATTAAGGACTATGGATGCAATACACTTATACACCTTGAGGGGCTTGTTTTTCCAATTTCCTAAACTTTAAATCAAGCGGGAACACTGTACATCTCTTTCAGTGTCTTGTCTCTCTACCAAACCGCCGAAAACCACCACACACCCAACACATGTCCCCTTTCTACACTCACCACACACACAAACCCACACTTTATCCCACAATTTCCCCTACCCCCGGATTTCCTTGCCCCCCTTGGCAATCCTCTACACTTCTTAATTCCGTCTATGAAGGAAGAAGATAAAGAATGGATGGACAAGAATCAATTGGCCTTGGACACTACTTAAATGGATGGCTAGATTACTTTGTAACCTCTCCTCGACTCACACAAAAACACCAGGCTTGAGCCCCTCTGCAAATGAAGCAGAAGACCTAGAATCCAACCTCATTAGTTAGTATAAATTAGGCTCATTGAATCCTTTTGGAGAAAAAAAACCTAGTTTTTTAGTAGTTTTTCAGCTTATAATTTAAGTTTTTAGCTTATTGTAATGTTTTCTTAAAAGCCTTGTAATGATTTTAAGTTTAATGAAAGATTGAAGTTTTTATGTTTTACCCCGTTTTTAAGTTAAAGTGTTTGATAATGTAAAATTGTTTTATAAGCTCACAAAAGCTTTTTTATAACATTCTTAAGCTGTTACTTAAGTCTTTTATAAAACTTTTTCATATTTTGGTAAGGTTCAAGTTTATTTACCAAAAAATCAACTCAAAAAAAAACTTTTATGATAAGCCATTTGGATGGGCTTAATGACACACGATCTTAACTTTGATAAGCTAGAGCTAGTAGATAAGCTCTTTTGAGCTCATTTGCCCTGTTTTGAGCAAGGGCCTTTGTAAGTTTCATTTTTCCATGTTTTTAGCTTATTTACTATTCAACTGCTTATTTGTGCTTATTGTCTGCTTATATTTGCTTATTTGTGTTTGCTTATGAATGTTAAAATGCTTATTATGCCCTTGTTTGATTAGGTTAGAAACCATTTGTTTGGAGTTTTCATATAATCTATTCTAAATAACTTATAAACTGAGCACAATCTGAGTTTTAGCTTAATTTGAGTTCCTTATTTGTTATTGATTTTGCTTAATATTGATAGATATAGCTTCTTTAACGACTGGTTCCTTGGTTGTTTGAGTGGCTTAAATCCTTCTAAATCAGTTTTAAAAAGGTTTTTATAAACTTAAAGGTGTTTGGTTTAACTGGTTTCATTGGTTAAAGTGGGTCAAAATAAGCTATTTTGACACTTGAGTCAATTTAGTTTAGCTATAATTAGTCCTAAAAATCAGTTTGTTTAGGTTTTTAAAGTGTTAAATCTTATTTTCAAGGTTTTAAGAGTTTGTGGTTTGAACCTGTGAGGTTAAAGCTTATTTTATTTGCTTATTTGATGTGCTCTTTCTTATTGTTGATGGTGATGTTTTTGAGTTATGCATGTTGTTAAACAAGGTTAGAAACAAAAAAGTTTTCCCTTAAAATAAAGCCGGCCATTGTTTTGTTTGCAATTATTGCCAAAACTGTCAAAAAGTGCTAATTGGTTTAAAATTTTGAGAAATGACTTTTTTAAAATTGCTATAGTGACTTATATGAATTTCAAACTCTCTTTTGATTGTTGATATAAGCTCTTTTGTGGTCAAAGCTTTAATCTGTTAGTAGGTTATAGTTCAAAGGATCTTTTGTTGCTATTTTTAAGCTCAAAAATTGGTGTTTGTTAAGATTACAAAAAATGCAAAATTTGCGTGTTGAATCTGTTTGAGATAGCTTTTCATGAGCTTTTTAAGTGCGTATTTGAATTTTAAATGCTTTTTATCATTGTTGCTTATGGTAAGCCTTTTGTTCATTCTTCTTATTGGTAATAATTCACTAAGCCCCCTCCGTAAGGACCTTGCTAGCCATTATTTTAAGCTAGAAGTCCCTCTTGGCCTTTGGCTATCAGTTTGGCCAAAAAGCTATTTACTTATTTAGGCTTATTAGCTTATAGCTTTTTGCTTATTCTATGATTAGTATTAGCTATTAGGTTAGTTAAGAAGCCCAATTTAGCTTATATTTATTTCAGTTTTTAGAGCTTAATTGAAGCTTATTTGCTTATTACTCTAAAATTCTTAAGTTTGATAGCTTTTTGATCAACAGCCATTCTTCTTATGTGAGTTTTGCGTTATTTATTATTTCATAAAGTGCTAAAATTTAATTGCTAATAAGCCTAAAATTCTTAAGTTCTAAATCTTTTTTAGAAAATTTTCTTTTGTCATTTGAAAGGTTTAGAAACTAAGTTTGAATTTTTATGGTAAATATTTGCCTTAGCTAGTTTTTAGTTGCGCTTTTAGGATTCTCGTTTTGCGTTTTTAGTTTAAAATAGTTTCCCCTTAATTGTTTTTAAGTATTTGCCTTAATTTTCCCATAGTTTTAGATAACCAATCAAAATCTTGTTTCATTCAAGCATCGATTCTCAAAACGATTCTCGACTTTCAATTGCAATCCTCGTTGAGGATAACGACCCGGGAATCATACTCCCGGATTACTACATTGAGAGATTTTTGATTTTTATCCTTATATTTATATATTTATAAGTATATTTTATATTTATATTTATATTTATATTTATATTTACAAAGGGTATAATCAAGTCTTGTCAATACTCTTCAAATCTTTATTATCAGGTTCATCTTTTAAGTTCTTCGGGTCATGATCTAAAAACACCTTAGGAGGGAGATTAGGGATAGTGTCATTAATAAGCAAACTCTCAAGGTAGATTATATCGCCCTCCGAATCGTGATAACCGTTCTCAATATCCGTAGAAATATTCATATCTAGAAAAGCATCGATCTCATCAATTTTGCCTCCTGGGTCGAAACATTCATCCTCATTAGCATCGGAAAGAGGTGTGACAAGCAAATCCGGCTCATCAAGGTTAGAAACATAAGAGTCCTTACTTTTGATGTCCTCTAACACCTCATCAAAAAGAGGATTTACGTCACTAGAGATATATTCATCATCGAATTCGAAAAGAGGGTTCGAGTAAATTTTAACATTATCTTCCGAAACGTCCTCATCGGATAGAGACTCATCATCACTAGAGGTAAAATCATCATTTGAATCGAAGAGAAGTGGGATTTGATAAAGTCATGAAATTCCCTCAGGAATTGTTAATGGGAGAGAAATCATTACACGTAGGTAAATCACACTTACTATCACTCCCGGATGTATCCTCGGACTCACTTGGGATTAGGACAAGGTCCTCAACACTAGACTTTATGAATTCGTCTGATTCCTTTTTAGGAATAGTGCTAAGATTCTCATCCCCCATGATGAGAGAGTCCTCAGGCTCCATAGTCGGTAAGACGGGTGTGATTGCAATAGACGGAGAAATTTGAGAAGTAATTTCATTCAAAGGAATAGTACTCTCCTCGTCATCATCATCATAATTGTAAATAATATTAAAACATCGTGAAGGCTCGGGAGTATAAGTTCTAACATTAGCTGCCTGATCTTGTTGATTTAACTTTTCACAAATGGCTTGTAAAGCTTTTTGAAGTTTCTCCTGAAGTAGCAATTCTCGGACACTCATTTCTTTAGGAGGTTGATGATCGATGGATGTCTGTGTGGGTTGGTCAAAATCGTAGGAATTATGATTATAGCAAGGGTTAGACTCAAAGTAATTTTGATTCCTAGGTTGACACTGAAAATTCTCATGAGGTCCCCCACAGTTTTCACAACAAAGATATTGTTGAGGAAAACTCGGTGAATTTTGTGGATAATAATAATCACCAAAGTTTTGATTGTAGCTCAGTTCCTGCTACTAGACAACGGATTCCGTGGCGGAACATCAAACCCATGTGAGAATCATGTTTCCCACCATAACCTCACGAGCGTGTATGTCTCGTACTAGGGCTGTGGAGGATGGTTGAAAAAGTTTAGAGGATCATTGAAAAAATTCGGATTTCAATCATAAATGAATGAATTTCCAGCTCCTGAATCGCATATCGAACAAAATCCATTTCTAAGATTATTTCCACACCACTCACAAGTACACCGTCGGCAAAGTAAACCACCTAACGGGCCTCCACACCCAAAGCAACCGCGTTGGTTGAACGAAGACATAAGAATTAAACAAATTGAAGGTTTAGAAAAGATAAGAATTAAATGATTTAGAAGATAGAGAAGAATATTTTTAGATTTTTATAAAGATAATAAAAATAAAAATATTTTTGGTATTTTTTTAATATTTATAAAAAAAGAAAAAGATAAATAAGAAGAAATTTTTTTTTAGATTTTTATATTTTTAATAAATACGAAAATAAACTTTCCGAAGAAAGGATCTTCAAGGCATCAATGTGACAACCATGATTTGAGCAGGTTAGTCAAACCGTTAGTATTTACTTATGTGCCTGTTGCAATATATGGTGTATGTGATTCTGTGTGTTTATATGTATTTATGTGTGTTATGTGAGGATATTGGTAATCAATCTATTTTGTGTCAACATCTCAATCGAGATCGGAAATGGTGGTGAAATTGGTTGAGTTCATTTTGTTCACTTTTGAGTGACAAGGAAATGATTATTGAGATTTGAGCGTTTCCGTGTTAAATGTGTAAGTGTTATTACGTATTCGTATTTTTGTGTTAGTAATCTAAGATAGGTTTAGATTTTAAGTGGTAAGTTAAGAATAATGTAAAAATTCTATTTAGAAAGTTATGGTTGAAAATGGAAAAGTTAAAAAGTTATTTTTAAAAGTCTAAAGTGAATTTCGTTTAAAAGCAAAAGGTAATAGTAAAGATTATTAGGTTTTTATAAAAATTTAAGGAAATACAAGTAATTATATAATTAATAATAAAAAAAAAAATAAAAAAAATAAAAGGGCCATGTCCGCCGTTCCAAAGAAAAAAAAAAATGGAAAAAGAATTTTATTTGTAGAATCAAATTATAATGGTAATTATCTATGACTGCCTATTGTAGGCTATTAAATACAGAAATAATCCAAACCCCCCACCCCTATGCATTTGGAAAACGACCTGAAAACAAGAGAAGAAAAAGAGAAAGAAAAAATTTAGGGGTTCTTTGCTAAGGTATTTTCTAATTCGTGTTTAATTCTAGTTAATTTTTAATTAATGTAATCTAGCATGGACGATTATGGGTGGGTTTAAACAATGTAATGTTTAAGGCTAGGGTTTGGATTAGGGTTTTCTATGATTTTCTGGCACGTTTATGATGTATAGATCATGTTTGATGTTGTCATGATTTGGTTAAGTCGTTTAGTGGCATTAATCTTTAGATATAGGTCGTTTTAATTTTACTGCAAACTTTTGGTATAGTCGCTTGTAGAGGTCATAACTTCATTCATAAAAATTTAAATAAACAATTTACAACATACTAGAGATAACCTCAGAGAGTCTACTTTCCAGAAAAGTTGGTCTCGTGAGTTTTTATGGTCGGGAAGTTGGTCAAAAGGTCGTTACAAAATCAGTGGGTAAAACTATGACGAATTTCAGTTTTGGTTTTGATTTTTCTAAAAATACTTAGACATCTAGTTAGAGGCTCTAAATCACGTGGAAGTTATTTTATATATTGTGTGTGACCCCTGAATTTTTTCTAGGCATATAATGAGGTCTAAAGTGGCCATCTAGTGTCATACTTTTAGGGGGCCAGATTCTGGACGAATTCTGGACACTTTGGATTAATGAATTTCTAAAGGGTATTTGTAAAAGGGTAATGGGTTTGGGAGAGCTATGAGAGGTTCATAGGACATATATGTAGCATGATGAATTTTGTTTTGAATTGTGGAAGTGTTTAAGTGGTACGTTTAGGACGCGTAAGTGAGTATAAAATTCTACTCAAAACCAGAAAATTTAAAGTGTAGCATTGAAGTGTAAATGGCATATCTAGGAGTTGGAAAAGGGTTAAATCAAGTATAGAACTATGGTAGATAGCTTAGATATCCATCATAGTTGAGGTTACATCATATTGGGTTGAATGCCTAATTGATAGTAGCTTATTGTGTGTTTAATTGTTTAGATTATCCGTGAAGTGTCTGGGAAGCTTTTGTTGGATTCTTTTAGGAAGCTAAGCATCAGGTGAGTTTCATAGTCCTACTTTTTAATGTTTTTACATTTGGGATGGAAATGATGCAAAGAGGTTTTGAAATGTTTTAGTTACTGTGATAATGTGATTTAAAGATCATGGAATACGTGACTATTGTAAATGTTTAGATGGCTACTTGCTTTTATGGTATCAATTGTTGTGCTTGAGCGCATCAGTCTCATGGCACTTATATGGATTTGATTGGTAGTAAGCGTGATCAATCTAATACTGTGAGTTTTGTTTGAGTGAGCGTGATCAATCCATTGTTTGTTAATTTTTGTGTGAGGATTAGTCGTGGACTCTCAATGCTGGAAATTGATGGTGATGTGCATGTTAGCTTGTTATGATAGTGCGATTATGTCATCTATGTATATTTTATTTATCACATAATTGGAATTTAAAAGGATTGTTTTGCGTGTCTAAACCTACTTGACTCTCACCAACCATTGCGTTGACGTATTATAAGCATCATTATCAGTGGACTTCATGTGAATACTGAGGTTAAGAGAGGTGCTAGAATGACCACATAGGATTGCATTGGAGTTCGCTTTCAGAGTTGTTTATAGTTTGTTGCATGATTTTGTTTGAATGTTATTTGATTTTATTAGGATCGTGATATATTGTTTCTTGTAATTGGGTGAATCCATTTCATTAAATACAATATTTTGTTCTTGGTTTCGGTAGTGTCATGACACATTTTGTGTCTTTATAACTTAGTTATGCATTTATTGTTTCACTATTGTTGACACCATTGTGTTTGTGATGATATCCATTATGTTAACGCCTCGTGTTTTCCCCTTGGCGGGGTGGTGACAGATGGTATCAGAGCCTAATGGTTATAAGAGAACTAGGAGGTTGAGCTAGACTCCTAGCTTACGGGTCCCTCATATAGATGCATTTAGGGCTTATGTGTAAGTAAATACCTATTATGCTTATTTTCCCTAAGTTTCATAAAGTACATTATAATATATACTATATATATAAGTTGAGTTTTTCTTTGTTACAGTATGTCTCCCCCTATTCGTAGAAAGTACCATGATTCAGTTGCTTTCGTAACTGGGTGTAAAAGGATTAAGAATAGCAAGCGGTGTAACCGCAAGATTCGAATTCCTTTTGCCATGTGGCCGTGTAGAGTCGAAGAGAAGATGACCTTGAAGGAAGTGATGGACAAACGGTTGAGGAAATTAAAACAAAGATAATTGCCAAGGATGGCACTATCACCAGAGTTCCTGGAAAATATCAAGGTTATGAAACGTCTAAAAAAGAGCTAGTGGAACAACCTAGAAGACATGACCTGTATGGATTTGTGGATCACCTACAACTTCAACAAGGAAATCCTATGAATGAGTTTGCACCACATCGACTACCTCAGCCAAAGGGTAACATGAATGGATGGTTCGCTACGTATGTGTATCGATTATAGAGAGCTGAACAAGTTGACGATTAAGAATCGTTATCCTCTTCCAAGGATTGATGATTTATTTGACCAACTACAAGGATCGCGTTATTTCTCCAAGATAGACCTTCGGTCAGGTTATCACCAACTATGCGTGCATGAAGACAACATACCTAAGACGGTGTAACACCCCCAAAATGGGTCGCAGCGGAATAAGGATCCGGGGCGTGTTACTTCAAGATCAACAGCACAAGATATATATAAGAACGACACAAAAAGTCGTTTAAATTGATACATTGGATTTAATTATAAGACATAATACAAAAGCATAAAGCTTTACTTGTTCCTTGTTTAATATTACAAAAGACAACAATACATTTCCCAAAATATGATGCACATAAATCTTTAAGTGTGCAATCCAAAATGTAATCCAATGCATCCTTGGCACCTCGTGCCTATTGACCTCCTGAAAACATTGCTTAAAACGTCAACAAAAATGTTGGTGAATTCATAGGTTTATGTATTTAAATTATGTAGGACCGCAAGACTTTCCCGTGATGTTACAACATATGCCAACAATCACAAAACCAGATTACTGTTGCACTAAGCTCATGACACTGAAGCTCAACCTATATTTGCTATTTTAGCAGTTATTTTGCCCGTACAGATGTTGTAACCCGCAACATCTAAGTCCGACATGGTCAACGTTTCTTTCTCGTGATAGCTAAACCCCAAAACGGAGGAGGGGTTAGGGGTGGGGGGGGGGGGGGGGGTAATAATCCCAATAGATCTATTTATAACATTCGCGGCTCAAACAATAATGCCCAATTAAGCAGTTCCATGATAATGGGCTCGAGGAGGTTATCGCTACTGTAGGCAAACACATATGCAATATACTTTAAACACTTGCATCCATTTTATAAAACAAAGCATTGTTTCACCCCAAAAATATTAAATCATAAAACTGTAAAAGTGGGCTTATGAACTCACCTTGAGTAACAGATAGTCCAAATAATCACAGATAAAATGTCACGCAAGACGATAGATGCAACCTATTTAAATTAAGGTCGTAAGTACCGAGTACTTTAATTAATAACGTTAAATACAATCCTATAGTTGTTACATCGTACTATCGTTCGGGCTATCATAATTCCCCCCCCCCCCCCCCCCCCCCCCCCCCCCCCCCCCCCCCCCCCCCCCCCCCAAGAGGTCATGACATGACGTACGAGGAGTTATTACACTATTAAATCGTAAATCCAACAACCGTATCGATACGCCATCGAAGAGGCCTCATTATGAAACTCCCTAGTATTATAGCACTTTGATAACCACTCAATATTCTATATAGCATAATCACCGACTAATCGTTTTAGTAAAATAATATTTATAAAGTGAAAACGTTTATAAATATACTTTTCGTAAAAATGACCTAATTTGGTCGTTTTAAGTCCGTTGCTCGCGGGTTTTTCTACGCCTACCGTCTTCGTAGTAAGATGAGTGATCAATATATTACATTTTCAAGTTTTTAAGATTCTGCGATGAATAGTAATTTTACTGTTCACAACAGCTAGTTTACCGTTTTTAGTTTTAATTAGCGTAAACTTGTAATCGTAATAACTTATTCGTTTTAATCCCGATTTTAGTGATTCCTTCGAGTACGTCTTTGTTATTAAAAGATGTATTATATTTTATAAAGTTGGGTCCGCTGATTGAATAGGTACATTTACTGTTCAAAGTTTATAAAATTACTTTTAAATAAATAAACTTTAAATTATCGAAAAATGTTCCGTAGTTATTTCGTTATTGTTCCGTTTTTAGCGATTCCTTTCGAGTACGATCTCGTATTTAAAAGTTATTTCATTTTTTTGATTTTTAAAAAATATGAGTTTTCCTGTAATGAATAGTGCTTTTATAAAAATAGTGTTTAAAAAAAAGTATTTACCGTCATAAAATCGTAATTTAACGTTCTTTTTTTCTTTATAAATTTGGTTTTTTTCGAGTTTCTTATCATTTTGAAATCGTCATAAGGTGTATTATTTTTATAAAATGTTCTACCTACTGTATGAAGTTCGAAACAAAACACCCTTTTATACATTTATGTATACTTTTAATCACAACCTTTTTAAGTAAACTTTAAAACCCTAATTTATACCTAAACATGTTTATACTTAAACAACATGTTAACATACTTTTACATCCATTTTTCCATGATATATATGACCATATGACATAAGAAAAAGTGTGTAAATTCATAAACATAAGTGATAACTCTTTTTACATATTTAAAAAGTCCTAAGTGGTGATTTAGCCATAATTAACATATAACACATAAAATCATGATAAATAAAAGCATGAAGGAATTAAGAAGACCTTAGGGATGACGTATGAGATGAGAAATGAATGCTAAACCTGTGTTTAGATTCAAAACCAATGCTTACAAGCTTATAAACCCAAGATTAGGTTTGAAACCCTAATTCCCCTTTTCTTAGTTCCGTCGCAATGAAGAACCAATGCTTGAAAACACTTTAGTATGCCTTAGGATTGGTGTGTAAAGGGTTGTATGGATTGTATAAAAATTTTGTATGGATTGCTTATGGTTGTTATTTTGGCCGTGGGTTTTGGAGAGAAAGGGAGAAAGGAAAAGATTTTTGTTAAGTGTATAAGAGTATGTAACTTCACTTATGCATGCATGAATATATATAGGAAGAGTATGTAGATATTTCTAGTTGCAATGTTTGACCAAGAAATTCAAAGGAGGGGGGGTATGCCGTGGGATTCAAGGGGACAAGAAAGGAGGGAAACAAGGGTTTAAAGGTTATGTTTGTTGGTTCCCTTAAGTAGGAATCATCCCATGAAACTTAGGGAGGATGTTCCTAGCTTATTTTCTTTTTATTTTCTTAGTTTACCTTGCATTTTATAAAAAGAAAAGTAAAGTAAAACTTTAATTAAAAGTAAAGTGTAGTTTTTATAATAAAAGTTTGCTTTGTAAAGTCTTGTAGATTTGTAAAGTATTTGTTATCTGTATAATCATATGAGATGTGTAATAAATATAAACATATGCCTAATTTTTATAAACTTTGATCATTGTAAATATAAACGTAGGTATTTTGTTGAAGCGAAGAGTTAATTTTTAAGGGTTTCCGGTAAAACCTAATTGTCCATGTATCGCGAAACGTAAAAACGCTTTCACGTAATTCCATAAAATAACTAGTGAAACGATAAATAATTATTCTCAAAATAATTACTTAACCTTGTTTACGTAAACAATAGTTGAACAAGTTGACGGTTAAGAATCGTTATCCTCTTCCGAGAATTGATGATTTATTTGACCAACTACAAGGATCGTGTTATTTCTCCAAGATAGACCTTCGGTCAGGTTATCATCAACTACGCGTGCATGAAGACGACATACCTAAGACGGCGTTTCGAACACGATACGGACATTTTGAGTTTACGGTTATGCCTTTTGGGCTAACCAATGCACCTGCAGTTTTTATGGATCTGATGAACAGAGTTTGTAAACCGTACTTAGATAAGTTCGTTATTGTATTCATCGATGACATCTTAATCTACTCAAAGACGAAGGAAGACCATGAAGTTCATTTGGGTTTGGTGTTGGAATTGTTAAGGAAGGAGAAGCTGTATGCCAAGTTCTCCAAGTGTGAGTTCTGGTTGCAAGAGGTGCACTTTCTTGGACACGTTGTCAATCAGAATGGTATACATGTGGATCCCAGTAAAATAGAAGCAGTAAAGAATTGGAAGACCCCTACGACACCTTCTGAGATTCGATCATTTTTGGGATTAGCCGGTTATTACCGACGGTTTATTGCAAATTTTTCCAAAATTGCTAAACCTCTTACCTCGTTAACTCAGAAGAATCAGAAGTATGTGTGGGGTGTGGAGCAAGAAGAGGCTTTTCAGGCCTTAAAGAATAACTTGTGTGATGCTCCAATATTGACGCTACCTGATGGAGTGGAAGATTTCGTAGTTTATTGTGATGCATCGAACCAAGGATTAGGTTGTGTACTCATGCAAAGAGGCAAAGTTATTGCCTATGCATCGAGGCAGCTGAAAATCCATGAGAAGAATTACACGACGCATGATTTAGAGTTGGGAGCGGTTGTATTTTCTCTTAAGACTTGGAGGCATTATCTGTATGGTACTAAGAGTGTTATCTATACGGATCATAAAATCCTTCAACACATTTTCGATCAGAAAGAGCTGAATATGCGTCAGAGGAGGTGGATTGAGTTGTTTAGTGATTATGAGTGCGAGATTCGTTACCATCCTGGTAAGGCGAACGTTGTGGCTGATGCATTAAGTAGGAAGGAGCGGTTGAAACCTAAACGTGTAAGGGCTATGGCAGTGACTATCCATATTGGAATGAGAGAAAAGATACAAGCGGCCCAGAGTGAGGCGCTTAAGCAAGAGAATATACTTATGGAAAATCTGCATAGGTTAGATCAACAGATGGAGAAGAAAGAGGGCGAGAGTTTGTATTTAATAGACCATATATGGGTTTCATTAGTAGGAGGTATGAGAGAGATGATCATGAATAAAGCTCACAAGTCTAAGTACTCTGTGCATCCAGGAGCTGATAAGATGTACCATGATCTTCGTGATATGTACTGGTGGCCGGGAATGAAGAGAGATATTGCTACTTATGTTAGTAAGTGTTTAACATGTTCAAAGGTAAAGGCTGAGCACCAAAGGCCTTCGGGCTTACTGCAACAACCTGAGATACCTGAATGGAAGTGGGATAAGATCACTATGGATTTTATCACTAAGTTGCCTAGGTCAAAAAGTAGGCATGACACGATTTGGGTCATAGTCGATAGACTGACTAAGTCAGCTCATTTCCTAGCTATAAGAGAAGACTATAGTACTGAGAAATTGGCAAAGATCTACGTCGATGAAATAGTCGCGAGACATGGAGTTCCTGTGTCGATTATTTCGGATAGAGATGGACGATTTACGTCGCGTTGCTGGCAGACTGTGCAAAAAGCATTAGGGACGAGGTTGGATATGAGTACGGCTTATCATCCCCAAACGGATGGACAAAGTGAGCGTACGATTCAGACCTTAGAGGATATGTTGAGGGCGTGTGTAATTGATTTTGGTGGTAGCTGGGATGTTCATCTACCATTGGCTGAGTTTTCTTACAATAATAGCTATCATTCGAGTATCAGATGTGCTCCGTTTGAAGCCTTGTACGGAAGGAAGTGTAGGTCGCCTGTTTTATGGGCTGAGATTGGAGAAAGTAGTCTGATTGGACCTGAATTGGTTCAAGAAACGACTGATAAAGTTGTGTTGATAAAGGAGAAGCTCAAAGCAGCAAGAGATCGTCAAAAGAGCTATGCTGACAATAGACGCAAACCATTGGAATTCGAAGTAGGAGATCGAGTGATGTTGAAAGTATCACCTTGGAAAGGTGTAATTCGTTTTGGGAAAAAGGGAAAGTTAGCACCGAGATACGTAGGACCATTTGAGATTCTTGAAAGGATCGGTCCTGTAGCTTATCGATTAAGGTTGCCTGAGGAATTAAGTGGTGAGTAGACAGTACATGACACGTTTCATGTGTCAAACCTAAAGAAGTGTTTGGCGGATGCTAGTTTGCATGTGCCATTGGACGAGATAAGGTTGACAAAACTCTACGTTTTGTTGAGAACCCTATAGAAATTATGGACCGTGAAGTTAAGAGTTTTTATAAACGTAGTAGAATGCGCTTTGTGAAAGTTTGTTGGAGTTCTAAGCGTGGACCTGATTTACTTCGGAAGCGAAGATTTATATGAAGTCTAAGTACCCTCGTTGTTCGTTGAGCGAACTGATGATGTGCTAGTAAATTCTTGGGACGAGATTTCCTAAAGGAGGGGATACTATGACAACCATAACTTGAGCAGGTTAGTCAAACTATTAGTGTTGACTTATGGATCTGGTTGAATTTGTCTAGGGATATGTGTTATATGTGTTTATACGTGTCTTATGTGTTTTTGTGGGTTATGTGAGATTGGTAATCAATCCATTTGAGCGTGATCTCTCATTGGGAATTGGATTTGGGGTTGGATTGGTAGAGTTCATTTAGTTTCACTCTCGGTGACATGAAATGATTTTCGCGTGATTGAAGCGGTTTCGCGTTATTGTGTAAGTAATTTTACGTATAATGTATTTATGTGTTAGTAATATTAGGATGAGATTAGTTTTGTCGTTTAGGATATGAAGAAGAAATGAAATTTCTATTTTTGGTAATTAGGTTTAATAAAAATAAAACGTTAATTATGTTTAAAAGTCTTAGATAATTGCATTTTACGCAAAAAGGTATCGATGCGCAAATAAGCTTAGCGGTTTTTATAAAAATACTTAAGGTACTGTTAATAAATAAGTATTATTTAAAAAAAAAAGGAAAAAGATGTCATTTCGGCGGATAGGGAAAGAAAGAAAATAAAAGAGTTTTAAAAGGAACAATAATCTAATTAGATCTTATCTATTAAGTAATTGCGGATCTGATAATAAATAAACAAATAAAATCCCAATAACCTCCCCCCTTTGTAGAAACGGTCGATACAAGAAAGGAAAAAAAGGAGGATAAAATTAGGGGTTTTGCCTTTTGTGAAGAAATAAAGCTATAGGTAAGTTTTAATTAATCCTTGTTAGTTATTAATATTTAATCATGTAATAATTAATATGGTAGATAATTAGGGTTCATTAAGATCAGAAATTAATGATATAATATTCATGTTATAATGATTAGGGTTTAATTAGAAGCTTATGGATGTAATTGGTTTAACTTTAATTCGCTGTTAGTTTAGAATTTGATATGGATTGAGGCAGAGAATTAGGGCTGTGTTTTTCGGGCCTTTATCTCATTGATGGTTAATAGATTTGTTCAAGTTTCCAGTTTCAGTGTTTATAACGTAGCTTATAGATTCTAGTTTTCAGAAACATCCGGGCCTCGAAGGTTTTTGAGGTCGGGAAGTCAGTCAAACGTTGGTTTGTAAGAATAGTTATCAAAGCAGTAATTAGGGTCAGATTTAGGTAGATTACGAGGTATATAAACTCCCCACTTAAAATCGAATTTTGATTTTTACTTCTACGGAGTTTTGTTCTATGTGTCTATTAGAAATCCCGCAAAGGATAGCTTTTGATTTGGAGTCTAAGTTTGATTTTTAAGTCCAAACTTTTTACTGTGCAATCAGATCTGAATTAGAACTGTTTTGAAATTTGATTTTCTTAGGAGTACTTGTGCATGTAAATGGCTCTTGGGAATTATTAGTTTAGTTTATATAATTTTATAAATGAAGATAGGTGATTTTTTGGTTTTGAATTATGGAGGTCAGTAATGTAGAGGTTGAGTACGTTAAGGTCACGTTAATTTTATGCATGTTTTGTACAAAATTTGTTTAAACTAGTGAACTTGTTAATGAAATGGTTTAAGGTTGGATGGTATGTTGTCGGAGGTGAACCATAGGGTTAATATTTACCTTAGACAATCCATATATGATTGTTACTGTGCAAATTAGAGCTTTTGTTTAGTAGAGTGTAACACGAGCTATTTTGTTGTATGATTTGTGCAAGTTGTTTGTGAAGCTTAAGTTGGAATCTTTTGGAAGTAAGCAATGGTGAGTTGCATTAGCCCCCTTTTTTTTGTTATGTTGGGGTGAGATTGATTTTGCCTTTGTTGTCATGTTTTAAACTGTTTTTAAGCTTGTGTGGTTTATGTGTATTAGATCTGTGGGCACGTTCTGTCCCATTGTGTTGCGATATGAATATGTATTGGGATTGTGGTTTCTAATATGCAAAACAAGGTGTTGGGACGGTGTTAAGACTGTTGTGAGCTAATATGAGGGCATGTAGGCACTTATGTAGGTGATATGATGTGGTTCGTGGGTACGTTCCTTCCGTTGTTGTTATTTGTTTTGTACTATGAATTATTTTGGTAATTAGAGCTGAAATTGAAGTTTATATTTAGAATTGTTGTATATGTCGTTAAACCTATGATTCTCGCTCAACTTTATGTTGACATTTTAAGCATCATTTCAGGTGAGCATAATGGTGCTAGGATAGAGCGAAGTGGCTAGAAGAGACTATAGGATGCTTGGAGTTTATTTATGCTTTTTGTTTGAATTAAATGCGTTTGCAGAATTGTTTGGATTATGTTTTTGTATGTATTTATTGACGACGGGACCTTTTCTCATTAATAAAGACCCGTTAGGTTTTGGGTTATTGTTATGAAACTTTGTGTCTTTGCTGTACTTTAGTTTTTAATTTTTAGTATTTCTCTATATAGGGACACTATGTGTTGTGATTGATTTCCTTTCTTGTTTACGCCTCGGTTTCCGCCTTGCGAGGTATGACACTGGATATGGCTGCTGAAATAGGAGTTTATGTGGTGAAAAGGAAGTGTCTAGTACTGCTGATCCCAGTTACTACTGCTGGTTGAAGCTGTTACTACTGATAGTGTTGAGATTAGTACTGGCTAGTCCAATGAACTATAAATTACTGTATGATTTGACTCTTGCTCTCAGACTTTAATGAGATTAGGAGTGCAAAGCCTTAAGTTAAAATGGGTTGTGATATGAGAGGCATAGTGAATCTACAACAAGAACAAGAGACCTTAACAACTACATTAAAGATAAAGGTAAAGCTATCTATGGTCCACAAGAGCTGAGAAACCAACAAAGAGAAAAGATCAAATTAGGCATGATGAGGAAGTTGCTCAAAGACTTCAAGCTCAAATGCAAGCTGAATTAGAGGAAGAAGATAAGCTTGTAAGACAAAGAGAAGAAGAAGCTAACATTGTTTCATGGGATAATGTGCAAGCAATGATAGATGTTGATTATCAAATGGCTCAACAAATGCAAGCAGAAGAACAAGAGAAGTTGAGTATTGAACAGAAGTCCAAGTTGTTTGTACAACTCTTAGAAGCAAGAAAGAAACACTTTGCAGCAATGAGAGCAAAAGAAAAGAGGAACAAACCACCAACTAAAGCTTAAAAGAGAAACACAATGTCTATTTATCTGAAAAACATGGCTGGATACAAGCACAATCAATCGAAGAATAAAAGTTTTGATGATATTCAGAAGTTATTTGACAAATCTATGAAAATGGTAACTACATTTGTAGATATGGATACAGAACTGGTGGAAGGCAGTGAGAAAAGAGCAGGAGAAGAGCTGATGCAAGAAAGTGAAAAGAAGCAGAAGGTGGATGATGATAAAGAAACAGCAGAGCTTAAATTGTCTAGATCAGAATTCATTCCAGCAGTAAGATGAAGAAGACGGGTATGCAACCTTGTTGCTTATCCTTTGGCTGTTATAGTCTCCAAGCATTATGACTGGTAAGATTAATAAAGAGGGGAAGAAAAAGCTAACATTTCCCAGTTAATACAGGGATGTTGGAAGTGCAAATTTGATGTACTTAGTGTTCAGTCGATATGCTTAAAAGTTTTGAAAGAGAAGTGGAGATTTTATTCTTTGTTTTTTATGACGTTTAGTACAAGTTGGTAAAAGCTATAGTATGGCTCAACATAGATCCGAATTTGGAGGACTTGGATGTAGTTTTATGTGGGAGAAGATTTGAAGATAATGTTTGATCCACATGTAGAGGATATGTATGGTAAAATCAATCAAATACTAGATGTATTAGATTGGAAGCTATAATGATTCATGTGGAGTACATTCATTATGGAAGCAAAATTTGACTTTAATATTGTTGGTAGAAGAGCATTTCCTCTTACGGCACTACGATCACAAAATATGCTAAATAAGAAAGCTGCAAGCCTGATCATTAGAATGAAATGTGTGATCAGTTCTTAAGCTCATCACAAAGCCTGCTCAAGTATCTATAAAGTGTTTGAAATCATCCCTCTGGTGATTATGAAAGCTTTCTAATGAAGAAACTTGAGATTTGAATGAAGAAGAATATCACAGTTTAAGGGTGGTTTTTGCGGATTATAAAGCTTCTTGAAGTTACTGCTGATAGGTTTGTGTACTGATGCTAAGCAAAAGTAGTGATGTTCATTAACTTTAATGAAAAATATGCTAAGTAGTTAGTACTACTAGTGTAACTTAGTACTGCTACTATATGTTAGTACTGCTAGAGTAAAGTTAGTAGTGCTGGTGAAGATTAAAGAAAATATTCTAAGTAGTTAATGCTGCTTATACACAGTTAATGTTGCTTAGTGTATAGTTACTACTGTGGTGTTCAGTGGAGTTAATCTGCTTGTTATAAAAGTTACAACTGCAAAAGATTAAGACTGCTGAAAGAGTTTAAACTGTCAGAAGAGAATGGATAAAGACAGAAGAAAGGATAAAGATTGTTTGGAGAACAAGATTACTTACTTGATAAGTATTAGTTATTTATAGAATAGATCATAGAGAATATTCTAAGTCTTAGAAATATATTGTAAATCAACTAGGACTCCTTGGTGTATAAAAGCATGTCTTAGGGCATAGAGTTATGTATAACAATTATCTTTTGTTTTGATATCGTTATAGCTTCAAGGTTTTGTAACCCTAATACTAGTTAGAGTATTCGTATTAATATATTAAAGATTTGTTTGTTAATCTGTTTGTTTATTAGAATTACTGTTCTATTGCATATTCTTCTTATTGATCAAAGATTAGATTCCGTATAATCTTTGATATATTTTACAAAGTTTCTATCATAGTTGTGTAGGATTTATCTTGCATAACTAAACCTTTACACAATAGTATGGAATTTCAAGACTTCTTTCAAGTGGGATCAAAATCCTTGCTTAAACACAGGAACTGCTAGACCAGACTCTATCTAAGGAAATTCAGCAAGATGTGTTTGTTGATTAACTGTAGAGATAGTATATTCAATTTGAGAAATGGATTGTGGTTGTGACAAACATCTTGATGTACTAAGGATGAGTAAGCATTTAGATACGGTGCTGATGGATAAGTAATTGCAAGATGTATGGATGGATAAGTACTTGAGTAATGTTGTCTGGGATGAATTGATCCATATTGAGGAGACTTAAGATGGTGAAAACTATTGTTGGAACTGAGGATTATTGTATGAAGACATATAGTGTTTTGTAGATGTGTAGTGAGATGGTGTCATCTGATGTTCGCAACTAGTGGCCATGTGGATCTTGATGATTTTTTCAACGCATAATACGGACTCTTTTTCATGGAGTTTATGTCTTAGATTTGTTCATTTAAGATATGCATTAAGTTTGATCGAGAGTGGGTAGTGTGCAATCTCTTACAAGTTTAACATCAGTCAGAAACTTACTCCATTCAGGTCGGAAGATGTTTAAGAATCTTGGTATTTACTTGAAATTGCTCCATAATTTTTTTTGTAAATGGTTTATGTATTGCTCAGCTGAGTAAATCTCAGACGTAATACTTGAGGTAAGTGATTCTCTTTGATGTGAGTATTTAGGACAAACACGTCTATCGACCATTCCCCTTCACCCCTACTGCATTAGTTTTCCTACACACTATATCCCACATTCACAACCACAACTTCACACGCCCATAAACTTTTCAAATGCATCATACAGTATACCCTCACTTCCTGCTTTTGTCAATGATGTTACCCTACCTTAGTAGTTAAACTCCTTTCCACGATCCTTGGCAACTTTGTGATGATTACGACTGTGAATAGAATCAGATGATGTCCTTGAAGAATGTTGTTTGTTGCCTTGAGATCACAATCAGCTTGAAGTTTCTCCCGTAGCAGACCATTTCAAACATAGTCTCTTTTGTCCTTGTGACTCCATTTTCTTCAATCGTAGGCCAAATGAGTGGACCATGTTCGACTGATTCAAGTATCATTCTTTCATGTCTATGTTTTGTATGTATAGTTCCTTTCTCAATATTCCAAGAACTCATTACAATGGTTTTTTTCAACATTGGTGGACGATTGTTCACACCAAAGAAGTATCATAAATTTAGCAGAGTTGTCATTGTTTACATTGTTGGTATGTGACAAAGATTACTTTGTTGATCGACAGTGATAGACAGTAATTGTGTTAAAGTGAGTTGGTTTTAAGTGGTTTAAGTCTTGAGAACACACGGAATTTTACAATTCTTGATTAAACCAGGAAAATAACGTTTCACAGGATTTTACAAATCAACGAAATGAACCGTATAATTTAAATTTGATTAATTAGTCTTAGTCCAAATTGATTAAATCTCCTTGGGAAATTGGATTAAATCGCCTTTGGAAATAAGGATTAAATCGCCTTTAAAAACAGATTAAATCACCTTCCAAGTTTGTGGATTAAATCGCCTTCGAAAAACAAATTAAATTGCCTTTAACCAAATAGGATTAAATCTCCTTACACGAACTGAAGATTAAATCGCCCCATTCATGTTAGGATTAAAATCGCCTCTGTATACCATGAGGATTAAATCACCTTCTTGTACAAGAAGAGGATTAATTTGCCTTGAACTGAAAATGACTTAATTAGACTTGTAAAGATAAGGATTAATCGCTTCCAAATCCATAGATAAATCGCTTGCTTTACTCGCCTTGCTTTAATCGCCTTCAAACTTTGGATTAAATCGCCTTCTGAAAATACGAACTTCAACTTTTCTAAAACACTAAAAGACTCACTTTTTGACGTTTTTACTCAAAATTTCTTGTACAACTAGTAATTCTAAGCCTTAGAACCTTAAAAATGCAAACTTTATGGTTTTTAAGACAAAAAATTTGAAATCAAGATTTGTACCTTAAAAAGCTTTCAAACCAAAAAAATGCACAAAGAAGATGTTTTCTTAGATCTATGCTTGTACACCTTGTATAACTAAGATTAACTTAGATCAATTTATACCTATTGTATAGATCTTTTAGTGTGAATAAACAATCTTCGAACCAAAGAATACAACGGGACGGGTAGAAAGAAGCGAGTAAACACAAACACAAACACAACTTATCACCCCATGGCTTTGATACCAATTGTAAAATATTAGTAATCCTTAAACACATACAACAATGAAGAAAATCTGGAGAGAGAAAGAGAGTGGAAGGTTGCTTCCTAGTGAGAGAAAGTGAAAGAGAAATATGCATAAACTATGTGAAAATGAAAACAACCAACCATTCCTTTCCATGGCATGGAAAGGGTATTTATACCTACATAGGACCGGATATGGCTTAGGTCCATGGGCTTTTGGTTATCTAGCCTAGTAAGTTTTCAAATATTACTTAATGAGCTATTCTAAAGAATTTATTGGTCAGTGGACCGATACTTCGTAATTCCTAACACAAAAATCGTTAAAACGTCTACGATAAAAATTAGGTTTACGTTGTTAATATATCTTAATTTCCATTTCGATGTAATTCACTTAAGGTTGTATAAACAATAATGAATTGGACCCAAACACTGCCAAACCTCCTCTTGTCTGTATCATTAGTGTTCAAGAAATTAATCTTTCTTGAACATTACATTTCTACAAAAGTATTTTTACAAAAATAAAAATATACATAATATTTTTATTTATAAAAGAAATGTTTTATTTAATTATAAAAATTTGAACTGGTTTTTCCCCCAAAACAGAAGGTTCTATACCAGTTTCAACTTTCCCCACTACAGGACAAAAATGGGTGAGTGTGTCAACCTAAGGGGGCGGCCTCCTGATAGGAAGGACGGCCCCAGATATATTTGGGTCCGGCAAGGGACCGCCCGCAGGAGACGTTGCACCAGTCCTGGCTTATAAATACATCGAACTAATTTATTTCCCCCATGTAGATTTTTTGACATCTTGGCACGAATTTTTTTAGATCTCTTTCTCTCTCTAAACGGCTTATTTCTCTCTCAAATCCTTGATCATACACATAGTTTAATCTTGTTTACATGATCCAATTCATCTTCTTCCTTTCTTCCCTTCTTTATCAAGCTGCAAAGAGAAGAACACTTGTATTCGCCAAGAAACGAAGTGTTGCAGATTAGTGATTTCTTTTATCTTCTTCTAAGATTTAAACCTCTATTTTCTTGATTTGTGTTTGTGTGTAAAATCAGATAGTGTATAAATCCGATTGTGTTGATAATGTGTTGGTTAGTATTTTAGTCCTTAAAATACATGGTTAAAGTGGTAGATTGGTTCTAGCTAAGATTAGGACTCGACATTTAGTTAGTGTGGTAAATGTAACACCCCCAAACGGGGCTGTACGGAATTACGGTTGTCCTGAGGGTAGTATGTGACGTCTTAATATACATCCACACAAAGAACGAGCGAGAAGACACTAATGGATGTTTTGAAAATCATAACTCGTTGCATTATTTAAAAATAGATAAGTTTTACAAGATTCAAAATAAATTAAACATTTGCGGAAGCGTAAGTAAAATGTAGCGGAAGCATAATTTGGTTTTCAAAAGACAACGAGTATGAATGAGAATAAAGTCTTGATAAATGGCATCATATTGCACGTAGGGACTCCACATAGCACTGTCAAAGAAGTCCAAAGCTAAAACCTGAGAAAAAACATGCTAAAAACGGTCACATAAAGTTGAGTGGAATTCATAGGTTTAAGTAAACATTTATGAGATCAAAAACGTTTAGGGAATACGCTTCACTCAAAAGTATTATGAAAAGATTGTTTTGCAATTTGAAACGTCAAAAAAA
This sequence comes from Tanacetum coccineum, assembly GCA_026074375.1. Lineage (NCBI taxonomy): Eukaryota > Viridiplantae > Streptophyta > Magnoliopsida > Asterales > Asteraceae > Tanacetum > Tanacetum coccineum. Next base: position 38,463 of record BQNB010033833.1, read on the forward strand.
GTAGCGGTGGGACCACAAGATTTCCAAAACGTATGGAAATTCCTTAGCATGTTTACGATTCACATACAAAGCAATGAGACTATTATAACAACTACATTCACGATAAAAGTATTTATGTTGCGCTAAGTCTCCATGACATCGAGCTTAATTTGATGCAGCTATTATATGCAAATAAGGTTATATACTCCATATAACAAATAAAAAATAATAAATGCAAAAAAAAAAATAAAAAAATTTTAAAATTACACATAATCTTACCCTAAAACAAAAAAAAACATAAACAAAAAAAAATAAACATAAATACAAAATATAATATAATTTAAAAAACACTAAACTCGATTTACAACTAACTAAAAATCAAAAGAAGAATTACCTAAATTAAACAAAAAATCGATAAAAATTAAAAAAAAAATAAAAAAAAAAAAAAAAAAAAATTAATAAAATAAAAAAAATAAAAATAAAAAAAATAATAATAATCCAATAAATTTCAGAAAAAAATAAATATTATATCCCTCCAATGACACAAAATAAAACAAATAAAAAAAAAAAAAATATAACCAAAAATAACTTATAAAAAATAAAATACTAAAAATACAAAAAATAATAAAAGAATTCAAAAAAAATTTTTTCATTTGCCAAATCAAAAAACAAAAAAATTTAACAAAAATACAAAAAAAAAATTTATTAAATGCCTAGAGGTATCTAACCTAGGTTCACTAGTGAAATCTCGACTCGGTTATTTATCCGTTTGTTATGTCTCCCAAATTAGTAAGCGCTACTGACCCGGATAGGGGATAATTAGTTCCCAATAGAATTCTATATACAACATTCGGTTACTCTACCGGTCCTCGGTCAAGAAATATCACGGTTCATTGATTAAGTTCGGGCATAAAATGGTCTATTTGCAATTAGGCAACATGTGATCCGGAAAGTAGAATCAAGTTACTTGTGTCCATTAGTAAAATCAACCAATGTATTTCCCATAGAAAAGGGCTTTAAGTAATTGCATCATATGTAAAAAACAAAGCATGATATCAATCAGGTAACCAAGTTTGCAAACGAAGAATTTATAAGAGTCTGATATCATTAGAGTAAATTTAGTTTGTATACGAGCATTGTTTTCTCCTCAAAATAGTAAGTAAAAGTAGTAAAAAGTGGGGCTATGGAACTCACCTCTGAAATATAGACAATTAGCAGAAATGGCAATTATAAGCACAGCAAAAAACGGGGAAAACGAATAGATCGACCAAGAAGAGCAGTTTAAACTTAATGGTTATATCCTCACTACTTTTGGATGATGAATTTGGTTTTTGATGGATATAAGTACATCAACGCGGGACACGTTGATAAGGATTTGGATTACATGTTGGATGAGTTTGGTGTTTGGATTAAATAAAATTAAATCGAAAAGCAAACAATAGTATGTAATATTATTTGTATATAGTTCATATGAAAATGAACAATTATATAAATCATATGGTGTATTATATATATAGAACAAACAACCAAAAGTAATGAAGTCGCAAGTATATATAAATTTACAAGTATTATATAAGAAACGTGATAAAAATAATTGAAACAAAATAATTTGACACATGTTCGGAAATCACTAATTAAATTAATAAAAACGTTCTTGTATAAAAGTGAACGCACGTTTTAAAGTTACAATTTATATAAACGATGTTTCTAAAACTTTTACTAAAGTTATGATTTTATATTTTAGTCGGGAATTATAAAATAATATTTTATAACTTAGTATTTCGTTTCCTTGACGGGTTTTAGCTAAAATAGTTATCTCATTTTTAAAAGTATATTTTTCGTTTGTTCGTCGAGTTATTACAAGTTATAAATCTTAAGACTATATACTTCGTCCTTTTTATCGGGTTTCGAAAATAATAAAAATAACAGTGAAAATTACTAAGTATAGAAATTTATAAATTTTTTGGCATGACCTATTCGTTTATAAGACGTTTCCTATTTTTACAAAGCTCAATGCTTTCCCCTTTAATCAAATCCATGTTGCAAAATACGCGCTTGTTGCAATATATATCTAATAAAAATCAATAAGTAATAAAATTATTAAAACCAAACACAACCTAACTGCTAAACCAAACTCCCCCGTTGGGGCTGTTAACCACAATTCCAAACGCGCCCAAAGGCTGTAAAACCAAACGCACCCTAGTGGGTCTTTATCAAAACCAACGCACCCTTGGTGCAGTTAAGAAAACCAAACGCGCCCTTGGTGCTTCTGTTAAACCACACATACCCTTTGGGTGCTTCTGTTAAACCAAACGCACCCTTTGTGGTGTTGTTGTTAAAACCACGATAGCGGAGGTAATGGTGGGGATAAAAGAGGTGAGGATGGTGGTTTAATGGGTTGTGATGAAGAAGGTGGTGGGGTGGGTTGGTGTGGATGACGGCGGTTGGTTGATGGAAGGGGAGTGGTGATGAGATGATTGTTGGTGGCAGCTGATGAAGATGGTGGTGGTGATTGTACCGTGGTGATGGCGGCGGAAGAGGTGGTGACGAGGTGGCTGTGGGGAGATGATGTGGTGAAGGTGGCGGTGGTGAGATGGGAAGATGGTGACGAGGGTGATAGTGGCGGTTGTCGGCCGGAAAAATGGTCGGAGATTGGCCGGAAAAAGGGGAGGCGCTGGAAAATATTTAGAGAGGGTGGAGTGTGTATATGTATGTGTTAGGGATTTTGATTGAAAATGAAGAAACCCCTAAAATGGGTTATGGTTTTTTATGTAGGAAGTGTAAAATTAAAGTGGCAGGTTTATATAGTTTTTGGTTCTAAATTGTAAATATACTAGAGGGGCTGGAAAGGTTAATTTTTTGTAAATAGTGGTTCAGCGACTCGTTTTTTAAGCTACTTACGGAGATTCAAAACTCGAAACTTGTTCATTTGCGTTAAAATGATTTTTTCCCACAAAAATGAGTATTTACATGACTATTATTTCAGAAATGTTCTATAAATTTATTTAAAATGTTTATTATTTGATTTTTTAGCCATTAGGTGTCTCGGGTAAGCTTATTCCGTAAAATCAAAAACTTTGACTCAAATATTCGCATTTTTAACAAACGTTTTTGAATAAAATTTTAGATAAATTATTAAATATTTTTATTTAATAAATTTTGATAATTAAACATTAATTTAATTTTACCGTTGTCGGTACGCGTTAGTGTGACGGTTTTAGACAATTTGCGTGATATTTTCTCGTTTTCGTTTCAAATAAGTTTGAAAAATAAATTTATGAATGAGAGATAAGTAATAATAAATATGATTTATTATTTAAATATGTTTCAAAAATTTACCGGCAACGCGGTAATTGTTTTTATGTGACCGTAAAAACTCAAAAAGTCAAGTCGGAACCAAAAAGTCAAAGGGTAAAATATTAATTGAAAGTTTTGAAAATTGCTTGTTGTTACAATTACCGACCCTTAAAGAAATCCCGTCCCGGGATTCGATTTGAGTTAACCGATTGTGTGACCAAGAAAAGATTTAAGATTTAAGAAACCAATTTTAAACATGACGTTGATAACTCTATTCAACAAAATTCGATGTTTCGACACTTCTTAATATACGGAAACTTTTGGCTAGGTTCCCCTCCTCGCCACCAGCTCTTACCTACCGCCATATATATTATATATCATATATATATAATTATAGAATATATACCCTCACTATATATAATATATATATATATACACCTATCAAAATGGGTATTTTAGAAAAATATCATTACAAAGATCTTTGTGACTTGATACACACAGTCGTCTCTAAGGAACACGTCCCTTGATCAGTGATAGAAGCGCTAACAAGGATCACAGAAAGTGTAGACGCAGTGGTATGTCTATAATCGACGAGATTTAACTGTTTAAGGGTTAGAGTCTAGTTTTGTTTATTATGTGTGTTTGATGATTAATATACGGACGGGCTAATGAATGTGAGTATTCAAATTACTTAGGAGCATGAGGAGGTATCATGACTCAAACTCACCTTAAGCAAAACGGTGTGAAATAAAGTATATTCGAATGGCTCTAACCACGACCTAATAAATAGACGCGTCGCAGAACGAGAAATAATAATAATAATGAAACGTTGCACACGACGTTTAATAACAAAATAGACAGCCATATATGTTTGTGCTTTAGTTTAGTCAACAAATTGTGCTTTTTAGACTGATTTTAAGTTTTATGAAGATGTTACGTAGTTCTACGAAAGTTATATTTATAGGAAAGTTTCTATTTTAGGAAAGTTTTTAGATTCGGAGACGTTAATAGTATCCGCCTAATTTATCATTGCTATTTTCCAAAAATGAATTGGGGTGCAATACCCTCTTGAGGTTACTACCAAAATCCTTAGCTCGCCAAATTATTTATATATTTTATATATATATATATATAGATATATATTATTGATTAAGATATTATATAATATATATAAACTTGTTATATTTAAAATCGACACGACCATCGACCACTACACATAAAACACCCCCCCCCCCCCCCCCCCCCCAACCCCAACCCCCCCCCCACCCCCACCCTTCCACCTCTTATCATAAAAAAATTCACAATCTTTCGTTTTACACTATTAAGAAGCTCCCCCCCCCACGAATTCTTTCCTAAGCACTTTCTTCGTCAATAGTAAACCTTTTCGAAACATTTTTAAACGTCGTTTTTTACCCTCATTAACTCGGACCAGCACCTATATTTTTATAATCACCCTGGCTTGACCATAACGCCGCCATATTTTCCAAACTATCCAAAACTCTTTTACGCCAAAACTAATCAACCAAATTGACTATAATTCAAGCCTAACCTCATCGCCATCTTTGTTGCAACTCATCAAATTCACACGACTCTCAACAAGAAACAAAATATATATTCGAAAATCATCAAAAAATTCCTCACTCTCCAACAATCAAATATTCTCGACTTAACAATCATTTGCCGAACAATACCTCATAGCAAACCTCATACCCGCAGTCTAGGAATCAAAAGTAAATGTATAAGAATACATAACAACAATAACTATAACAAACGGTGATGGGATGCGAAGAGTGAGGACATTTTAGAGAAACAATACCCCCAAAACAAAGGTCAACAAATGGGAGGAGCTCGCGGGAGAGATTATGTTATAGTGCGGAATAATGTCATGTGGTGTGTGATGTGTGTGTAGTGATAGTGAATCAAATCACCCACCCCCCCTAGCTCAAGAGAGACAAGTCGCCGTTAGTTCCCCCTAAATTGTTCCCCATGCTCGCTCAAGGCATTGTCCACAGCAAACCTTCTAACTACCCAACGACCCATGAGTAAGGTACGCTTCCAACCCGTGAACCCCGGCTTACCCACGACTCCTTGCTGCCCCTGCTCCGCTAGGACACGGATCGATAGAGAGAGAGCTCTAGATCTTTCTTTAACGCGATCTCCCCAACCGTGCATTATCGGTCCCAAATCCGAGTTCCCACATACCCATCTTACATATTGGAGACCCCATTAAGGCCCCATATGGTGTTAATTTATTATTTACATAATAAGCATCCCAATTTATGTAAATAATGAATTGATAACTTATAGTCGTTGATTTACAATTATTTATTTAAAAAGGTACAAGAACAAGGATACATTGGTGGTCACCATTTTGGAGTCACATTACTATTAAGATTTAAGTGCATTACATTTTGGAGTAATTGTTATGTATTAAAATCTTTTACATATACAAGGTTGAACCAGTTAAGCTTTGGGCTTATGTAATAAACATGTTTTTTAAATCTAATGTATCATTTTCAAATGACTCATATAGAAGTTGTTCTCATATCTTGTGCTACACTCTCAGGCACATATTCTGTTGCGACCCTATTTGGGGGTGTTACAAGTTGTATCAATCTACGCAAGCTATGCACATGTTAATAAAGCCACAAGTTTTTTATGATAACACACATAAACAAGCTCTTGGATATCAAAATCCCTTTTATCTGAAACGAGCTCAGCGGATTAAGCCAAACTTGTATAATGGTAATGTGTTATCTAAAACACCGGATGTTCTTTCTATGGTTGATGATGAAGAGACTTTGATTTTAGCTGAAAAGAGTCGATTAAAAATGGTTGAAAACAAAATGATCTAATCATGAAGAAAGAGAAAATTAATATTACTCCGATTAATTATTCTGAGTTAAATAAATTAGCTGAAGTTTTTGAAAAACGTTTTGTCCCACAACAAGAACTGTCTGCAGAGCAAAAGTTTTGGTTACAAAGTTCTGACAAGAACTCTGAAGAACCTAGTACTTCAAATACACCTGTCAAAATTGAGGTTCCCAGTGAACTATCAAAAGTAAGTTTGGTAAACAAAAGTCTTAAAAAACTTAGCTTTCATCTTGCTAGTTTTGACAAAGTGGTAAAAGTAAGAACCACACCTGATGCTATCACTGAAAGGTCGTGGGGCTTTGAACATACCAAAAAGGTTTTTCTAACTGAAATAATTCCATGGCTAAACGTGTTAAAAGATTTTTTAGGAGTTTGATAAAGGTCTTCATGACGAAATTACTGAAGTACAAATTGTTTTCACCCAAATTGTCACACCCCCAAACGGGGCCTGGACGGAAACGCGTGTCCGGGGAGTGACATCATAATATACATTACACAAGATCAAGTAAACGACCACTATATGCACATTTGATAAAAACATAACTCGTTGCTTTGATATAAAAACTAAATAAGTCTTACAATATTCATATCATAAATGAAATAGTTTTAGCGGAAGCTTAAGACAAATGCAGCAGAACCATAACATGTTTTTAAGACAACGAGTATTGAAAATTTAAAGATAAATATTCTTGAAAGACACCCAGCAATGCATGCAACATCAATTAGCACCTCAAGAATAATCCAGCTAAGCACCTGAGAAAACGTGCTTAAAACAGTCAACATAAAGTTGGCAAAATCATAGATTTGAATTTAGTAATAAGAGTGGACCACAAGTTCACAGTACGTATGCGACAGTTATAACAGATATAACTTCATATAAAAAGTATTTAGTGTTGTGCTAAGCTCATGACACCGAGGCTCAATTCAAAGAAGCATATTATATTCCAATCAAGAAATTAACTGCCCTAAAGGTATCTAACCAAGATCACCTAGTGAAATCCGACATTGTGTATATCTGTTTGTTCGTGTCTCCCGAATCTAGTAAGCGCCACTTACCCGGATAGGGATAATTAGTCCCAATAGATCTATTTACAACATTCGCGCTCACTTAACCAATACGGTCAGTTAAGAAATTAACGGTTCATGATAGTTCGGGCATTAGTGTTCTATTCTCAACTTAGGCAACACGTAATCAGGAAAAGGTAACGTAAAGTAACTGTGTCCATAGTTTAAAAACAAACAATGTTCTCACCCTAAAGTAGTAAAGTAGAAATAGTAAAACGTAGGGCTATGAACTCACCTTTAGCAAATGGTGAGATAAATATCAATAAAGAGATATAATGCCAAGAGTTCCTACTTGCGACCTAAATCAATGACGCGTCTTAGAAAGACGAAAAGTATACGAAACTTGTACGAATCGTTTATAAGAGTAAAACTCATCCATGTGTGTTTGTGCTTTGGCTTAATTAACAAACATGACTAAATAAAATTATAGAGTTTTTTGATAAGTTTTGGTGTTTAACCAAAAATTACCATTTTTAGTAAGTTTCTATTTTAGGAAAGTTTTTAGCTTCGGGACGTTAATACCATCCCCTATATTTGCTAAATCCATATTTCCATAAACGCATTAGATATTCCTAAACGTTTTTAACTTCCATGCATATGTTGCTAATATTCACTAAACTTACTATTTTTAGAAACCATAACGTTTTCCTTAAAATATGTTAATGACTTTTCTAATGATCCTAATCAATATATATGTGATACTATATGTTTTGCTAGTGTTTTAAAAGCTCAAAACATCCCGAAAACTCATTTTACTATTCTAAGCTCTCCAAAAATATTTCTTGACTAATGAATATATTTTTAAGTCCACAAAAACCTTATAAACAACATCAGATTCAAGCCAACCTTATTTTTTCACAATGTCCCAAAATTCGCCAAATTCACAATGGTGCCTATCTAGCCATTAGTCCGTTCACTATAACCAAACATGTTTCGCCATCAAAACACAATCATATATAATCCTAATCTAAGATTTCTTTATTGCAACACTAGATCACTCATACTCCACAACCAAACCTTTTGTAAATCAAGCATCTAAAAAACACTTGTTTGATGTTTTAACTTGTTTATTTTCAAAAACCACAAACACATAAGCCTTAACATTGCATAAGAACTGTAAAGACATCACAAGAGATGGAATAGAACACTTACAAGAATAAGAAGAGTCAAGAAATACACAAGATCTAACCCAAAATCCTTATTAGATCTATAAACCCCAAATAATCTTGTAAAACCCTCTTGAAATATCAAAACCCTAACTCTTGAAATCTTTAGAAAATCTTGAAAACAATGATCAACCCCTTGGAACACCCTTAGATATGATTAGAAATGAGATTGGAATGTGCGAATCTTGATAGAAATCAAAAGTATAGAATGTGTATGTGTGTGTTTGCCGTGAGCAAGGAGAGGAAAAGGGAAGAGAGAAAACAATTTTTGAGGCTATGAAATAAATGAGAACCCTAAGTTCTATCACAAGGTATTTATAGAATGTGATGTAGGGTTTAAAGAACTTAAGGCTTGCACAAACAATGGAACCAAATGGCTAAGTGGCCAACACACACCAAAAGTGTGTGTGGTGGTGGGTTCGGACGTAAAGAGCCAAGGGAGGGGGAGGGTTCAAGACTTGATCATCTAGCCACTTTAAATAAATAAGATGCTTCAATTTAGTTTAGTGGGTTAGTGGTCCTCCATGGGTGCATGAGGACAAAAAGGTATCTTTCACTACCTTGCATGCATAATACTTCTAAGAATTTCAAATTAAAGTGATAAGATTCCACTTGATTTAATTTTGAGGCTTGATGTTGTTTTGGTTGTGGTTTGGCCATTCGAACAAGCAAGAGGGGAGGGGAAGTCATGAATTTTTGACTTTCAAACTCGACATGTACGATAACTAGAGTTTACACGAAAAGATTAGGATTTTCGGGGTTTCGTTTGATCAAAAACGCGAAAAACGTAATTAATACGCTAAACCGTAAAAATAAGTATCGGGAGTGAACGTAAACTACAAAACACTTAGAAAAGATAATATAATGCATATAATATCTCGACTAATCAATATCCAGAGCCGGAACGCGTCCGATGACGTTTTTCAGATTTACGCGAGATAACCTCTTGGTTTTAGGTTAAATTCAAACGTAACGGATAAAATTCAAAATAATGATCGGAATAGTTCAAAATATTGACCTGAAATTTAAGAGGTGGGACAAAAAATACCCCTTTCCTTAATGAAATAATCAAGTTCTATCCAAACACCTCCACCATCTTCTTTCTCTTTTCTCTTTTCTTTTAGTGATTTATATGTGTGTGAAATGATTAAAATTTAGGCCTACAATTGGTATCAAGAGCCATGGGGTGATTTAGATTATGCTTTTGTGTTTTTAAAATAGTGTTTGGCTATATAAAATAATTAGGGTGCGTATTGGTTTTTATAAACTGTTCACGTCTTATTTTCTTTCTTTGCTAAATCTTGTTCACGTCTTATTGGATTTCAAAAGAGGGTGCATCCTTATTGGCTATAAGAAAAAGATTGTGTTGTGTCTTAAACTCACGCTTTCTTTTGTTTATGAAAAGAGTTGTGTTTGAATAAACAGTTTGAAAAAAGAGTCCTACGCAGTTTTTTAAGGTAAAAAACAAGCAAAAACTTCAATTTATAAGTGTGCATGAATGATAAAGTTTGCATTTTTTTTTATGAAAGATTTATGTGTTTACTACAAGTTTACAGCAAAATATGGATCAAAACACATTAAAAATTAGAATTTAAAGTCATTTTTGAAGGTTGTACGAGTATATCTAAAAGACCTCATTCATAAGGCCTCATTCGTCATTTAGGTCTCAATCCTCATTTCTGATTTAGGTCTGATCCTCATTTGTGATTTAGGTATGATCCTCATTTCTGATTTAGGTTCGATCCTTATTTGTGATTTAGGTCCGATCCTCATTTGTGATTTAGGTATGATCCTCATTTATGAATTAGGTCCAAACCTCACTTGTAATTTAGGTTCGAACCTCATTTGTGATTTAGGTCCGAACCTCATTTGTGAATTAGGTCCCGAACCTCATTTTTTTAATTTGATACTTTTAAGACGTACAATTTAGAATTTTGAGAAGAGACGAACCTCATTCATCGGACCTCATTCATTGGATCTCATTCATCGGACCTCATTCATCAGACCTCATTTGCATATGTTTACATAGTTAGTCCTCCGTTTTGCACCGTTAGTCCTTTGTTTTTCAAGATTACAAACGGAAGTTCACAACAACTTAAATAAACAAGGAAATCAAGTCAAGAACAAATCACAAAACACTTCTTTATCATCGAAAAGATCCTTAATCATTTTCAAACATCAGAATTCAAATGGAATCTTCGTTTTTAAATTCAGAAGAGAGAGAGAGAAAGAGTTGCAACACCTGCAAGAAAGACAAAGACAATCGAAAGAAGTATGCTTAGGATACTTTGAAGCAATCAAGAAACACTTAAAAAGTCTCCAGAATCTAAGGTTTAAGTGCTCGAGAACCGAAGTAGGATTGAAAGAATTGAGTAGTGTGCATGACACGTTTCATGTGTCAAATCTAAAGAAGTGTTTAGCTGATGCAAATTTGCATGTGCCGTTGGATGAGATTAAGGTAGATGAGACCTTACGTTTTGTAGAAGAGCCTTTAGAGATTATGGACCGTGAGGTCAAAATTCTTAAGCGTAGTAAAATACCTATTGTGAAAGTGCGATGGAATTCCAAGCATGGACCAGAGTTTACCTGGGAACGTGAGGATCAGATGAAGGCTAAGTATCCACAGTTGTTTGAGAATGCTAATGTCAAGACTAATGGTTAAATCTCAGGACGAGATTTCCTAAAGGAGGGGATAATGTGACAACTGAGATTTTAGCGGGTTAGTTAAAGCCTGTATAATTCAGTTTATGTGTGTCATTATGTGTTTTGTGTGTTTTATATGTGTATGAGATGGAAGTACATGAGTAATGAATCATGGTACTTGTGAAAATGAAATCATTTGAAAGCTTTTTGTAGTTTCAAATGTTGTGTACGTAATATTCTGTGTACGTACTATGTATATGTCATTCATATTGTATATATTAGTTTAGTATTTTATAGATTTTAGAGTGCTTTCTATTTTTAAAAATAGTTAGAATCGAAGGTTAGTTTGAAAACTAGTTAGAAAGTTCAAGGTTTAGCTAAATAATTAACGGTTTTTACTTAGAATTAAAGTTAATGTATAATAAATAAATAAAAAAATATAATTAAAAGGGTGGTTGTGTGGATCGTCCAAACAAGGAAAAAAAGGAAAGAATCTCAATTTAATTACAACTTGTTTTTGGTAATTATCTTTTCCTAAGCCTATAAATACAAATCATAACTTAATCAAAAATCACTTTTTCTCCTCTCCTCTCTCCTTGGCCGGTCGAACAACACAAAGAACAAAGGGAAACCTAAAATATTTTAGGGTTTTGATTTTCAAGAGTTAAGGTAATGTTTTCTAAATCTTTTTTTAATTCAATTGATTTTATTTAACGTAACAATCATTAAGGATGGACTAGGTTATTGTAAATAATCTGTAATTAAGAGGTTTTGATCATCAAAAATCTTTTTAGAGTTAATAATTAGGGTTTTGGGTATGTTAATTAGGGTTAATTATGTTAAATTCGGAATAGAAATCTGGGCAGAATTTTAGGTCATCTTGCGAGAGCCATATCTCGGTCATACGAATAACTTTTATTGATTTTATTAAGCTTAAAATTAACTACAAAGTGTCTACTTTTCAACCCAAGTGGTTTCATGAATTAAAAGTAAGTGGAAGTTAGTCAAATTAATCAAACAAGATTCGTTGTCAAAATTGAGTTTTCGGGGCAGATTCTGAGTTGTGTTTGTGATGTCAAAAACCATATCAAAACGTCTTTTTAATTAATGGCCTTGCTACTATAGCATGTTCATGATGTTTATGATTTTCTGAAATTTTTGTAGAATTTTCCTAAGTGTTTAAATGGGTCTTCTCAAGCTAAACATTTTGAAAGTCAAATCAGGTCAAATTCTGGACACTTTGTGATGTTGAATTTTTATAAAATGGTTACACTCACTATTATTTTTATCCAAAAATCAAAGAAGCTCACAACTAATTGGGGAGCTATGGGATGTAAGGAGAAGAACCAATTAGGTGTTTAAGTATTTTATTTAGAGTCATCCTGTGACTATAAAAACTGAGTAAAAAGCAGAAAGTTGAGAAGTAAGGTTTGTGAGGTAATTTGATGTTAGCAAGTAGGAGGAGTATATAGAGAGTTGAATTAAGATAGGATATAGATTATCCATCGTTGTGATTGTTACATCGACTTGGGTGTGTGACCTAATTGATGGTAACATATGTGTGTTATTTTGTTTAGATTCTTTGCAAGGTTAATTGAAGAGTTTGGATTTGCTTTTATTGAGGTGAGTTTTACAGTCCCACTTTTTACTTATATTTTGGGATGGAAATGATGCAAAACTGTTTTTAAATAATGAATCGTGATATGTGTTTTTAAGTGTCGAACTATATGATTGCTATGTGCTATTGCTATGTGATATGAATTGTGGTAAGGCATGTGTATGTGAGGATGACATGACCTTGTGTGAGACCCGAACGGACTTAGCTAGTCAAGTGGGTCAGTCTTGCGCGGAGATATTGTGGGACGGAGGGGTACGATCCACCCCAGATATATGTGAATTTATTTTGTGATAGAATAGCCAAGCATATATGTTCGTAAATGTTGTTTTTGTTGATCGCGGTGTCATAAGTGAGTCTTAAACCTGTAACTCTCACCAACAATTATGTTGATGTTTTTAGCATCATTTTCAGGTGAGCAAAACGTGTAAAGAGTTAGGAAGAGGAGTTAGTTGGACCATAGGCTTGCATGCGGAGTCTATGATTTATCTGTTTTTTTGTTTTCAATTGAACTTGTCATGTTTTGTTCTTCATGCATTATATGTTGGATTTTTGTTTTGGGCGTTGTCATAACATGCTTTAGATCTTGAAGTTTATTGAAAGTCATTTTTAGTTTTCTCTATTTTAACGCCTTGTGTTGTGATGATGCCTATTGATCATGCCTTACGATTCCGCCTTGGCGGGGTATGACATATTACATGTGGTAGAATACACATGCTTGGCCCTTCGTTTCGCGCCATATCCTTCATAAATAAGCCAAGCACTTATGAGCCTCGGGAAGTTTCAATTTTACGCATAATGCTCTACTTAAGTGTGGAGGAGCTCTCGCTCCTTACAAAAAAAGAAAGTAATGGAATCACTCAAGGATAGCTCCAACGTAGCTATATCTCTCTATGCCCCGGGAAGTACCATTTTCCCTTAA